>JAPDSC010010119.1:628615-644023 GCA_026290005.1 Latrodectus geometricus | reverse complement strand
TTTTTTTTTTTTTTTTTTTTTTTTTTTTTTTTTTTTTTTTTTTTTTTAAGGATAAGAGATTTGTAATTCACCAGGGAACAGTTTGACGATGAAAATATTTCATCGCCAAACTTTCTACACCAAACTTAAAAACAATTCCCTATATATTAAATTACAGAGGATAATATATTTATTTCAAGTGAACATTCTTCACAAAATAGGCCAGATTAAGAAAGCAGCTGAATTTGCATTAGTTCATTGAGTCCAATAGTGAAAAACACAAAACCATTAAATTTAACTATTTAAATTATAAACTTCATGATATTATTCACTTGTTAAGTGGCACCATGAATTATTTTCAAAATGATACAAGAAAAATAATAACATACATTACCATTAAAAAGTAAAAGATTTAATAGTTTTTTTAATATGGAATTCGAATTTAAATATTGTCACATCATTTGCGTTAAAAGGGAAAATATACTTGAGGTGCCCTTGGCGAAAATTGGCGATATTTTTGCCATTTAGTTTTTCAGGAATATTTGAATAAGAAAAATTGATGGCATGATGTAATATGGTGGCATAAATCACAAGTAAAATAATTATACAATTTGAAAATAGTGTGCCAAATTGCACTCTCAGGTATAGATCCACCACGGAAAATAGAAAATATGAATATAATCACCAAAGTATTTAATAAAATTGAAAAACATATTACTAGAAAAAATGACAATGCTTGAGCTTATTTAAACCTAACCTATACCTAAGAGTTGTAAACCTAAGAAAAAGGGATGCAATCGGTCGTCAAAACTATAATCCACAGACTTAACGGTAGGATGAAGAAAATAATCATCCAGAGAAAATTCTATAATTCCATTTCAATTTTTGAAATTTTATGATGATTTTAAAAAGAAAATGTTCTCAATGCAGAATTTCCATAAGATAAAATCACACAAGCAGAAGATAATACCATACATAAAAATTCAAAATCATTTTTTTTAAAGTGGTGGCATTTAAATTTAAATTCTCAAGTTTTATAATTGGTAATACTTTTTTTTAAAATTTTTAAGCATTTCATAACTATTATAATAGAAATGATTTTAAATAACTTCCATAACCTGACAAAATCAGAAAAATAACTGTCTTGTTCAAACAAAACTTGGTAAAGTAAGAATAAAATACCATAAAAAGTCTACGACGATTTTTAGAGACCTGGTACAGCGTTAACCGTCATTATCTAGAAAAAGCATAATTAGAAATGTAAAACAATCCATTAACAAATTCACCCATAAATAAAAAGTAAAGAGAACCATTAGAGTTTTTTCCCTAGATACATCATGTAAACGTATAAAATAAAAATCAATATTGTTTGACTTATAATTGTGACAAACCGAAAACTACTGAAATAATTCATTATATTATTGGGATTTTCTAGAAAGAATGCAAAAATGGCTAACTTATATGCAAGTTCTCTTATTATAGTAAGAAGTTCCTTTAATGTGGTACATTATTCTACTAACAGAATTATAGAATGTACAGCATAAATAGGTTTTACATATAATCCCCACTATCCAAACATATTCTTCGTTAAATTTACTTATATTTTGAATAAATAGTTATTGTTTAGATATAGCTTGTGGTTACGATATATTTACGACTGCATTCATTAGAGTACCTAAATAAGATATTTTTCTGAATATTTTCGCCACATGTACTCAATAAACTGAAACTCTAGTATGTTGGCGAATCAATACTTTATTGCTTCTTGTTTCACCATTTCCCAGATTTCTTTAAGGCAATGATAGCCAAATTGTCGATCGTAAGTTAATAGTAGTTCACGAATACATTTCCTCTAGATCACGTTAACGCTCCGGTTTAAAAACCTTATCCTGCATTTCAGCTAGCGATGACAACGAAAAGATTTCATCAAACACTTTCAATATTTTAAAACGACAGCCCAGTTTGTCTAATATTTTTTGTGGTGATTGATTCAGAAAAATTTCAGTGTCCTGAGTCAAGGAGCAACATTTTAAATTTTTAGAAGACAATGCTACAGTGGAGATGGAGTTTTCAAAATGATTTGTCTATAAAATCATCTTTTTATCAAGTCTAAAAATATTTGTTTTCTTGTTTCTTAAAAAAAAAAAAAATTTGGTCCTTGTTTGTTTTAAAGTAAATTACGATATCCAGCTCTACATATGTGTGAATGACATTTCTTTTTCCAGAAAGAAACTCGTTAAAATAAATTTAGAAACAGATTCCCAATTATATTAGAATTTCACTTATTTCTAATCTTCCAAACTTGTTGATAAAAAAAAGTTTCATATTTTTCATTTAAGATAATAAGTCTGATTAAAAAAAGGTCTAATATATTACACCTGTAATTTATCGTACATTTCATTACCATTCTTATTTACTATTTAATAGTAGTTTCTCAATGTTGTATATTGTTGAATTAATATCGATTTTATGTTTACTATTAATCTTGTTTAAAGACAATAGAGATATGTAGAATTATTTTTAAATAAAAGTTCGTTATTCGTTTTGGTTGTTAGCTTCCAGAAGATTTAAAAGTATTTCAGTAGTTCAGAAGTTTCATAAGCTTAGTGATCACTTCCATGGAGTTTCAATAATCTGTTGGTTTGAAACAGTGGTCGAGTCAACAAGCGATGTCAGATTCTCTCCTGTCTCTGATAATTTTTTTAAATGTCGATTTATTGTTGGGATCTATAAAATAAATAGCCCCCCAACATGCCTAGTGGTTAGCGTGTCTAGTGGTTAGCGTACCTATCTAGTGGTAGCTAGTGGTAATCTACGGATGGAGAGGACCTGGGCTCGAATCCCGGCTCGGGTGTATGGATGTACTTTCTCTCTCTCTTTCCTGCCTTGTCCTATCTTTGTGTGTGAATGGTTGCCTACACTATAAAGGGGTACCTATGGCATGTGTGTACTGAGGAAGTCGGGCTCCACACCAAATACGGTTCAGTTGGAAAAGAGGAGCAGCGCACCTCATATTGACAGCCTGACGATAACAACATAAAATTAATAAATACCCACAAAAAATTACATTATTTTTTTTGAAAACTATTTTAATGTTGATATGAATTAATGCACGATAAGTCCATTGTTTTCCTTGAGAGTTTTCTATAAGCATTTTTTTTTTTTTTTTTTTTTTTTTTTTGCAATGTAAAATGAATTCTAAAACTATTCCCAGGGATAATTTCTTATCGAAGGAAGAAATAATTTTGGTAAAAATTTACTGTACGGTGACCCTTGGTGATTTTTTCAAAAGGTCTCCAAAAATCTTGACATTTGCATAAACAAGGTGTGAAAATAAATAGAATATTGAATAAATAGTAATGCCTGATTGGTCATAATCCCTTATTTGCAATTGGTCGGAGTTGGTTGGGTTACTGGAAAATGTTATTTATCGCCAAATGTGCAAAAATCAAGCCAAGGGTGACCATACAGTAAATCTCAGCCCTAATTTTATCTAAGCTTCTCTAATTAAATTTGATTTCTGATGGGAAGGGAAAGTAAGATTATCGATTCCATATATCTGCAGAATTCATCAACTGAGCTTTTGGCTGTTGCAAGATTACGTGATGTAAAAGATACGCCATCTCATTTTTTCGATTATAAGTGTCGTAGCATTGAAAAATTCCAAAGTTTTAAAATGTAAAAGACTACAATGGGAAATTAATTATGGAAAACTATCGATCAAGAGGAAGAATTGGAAGATGAAAAATAGTTTTGGAAGCTGATAAATTCATAACATGTATGATACTTCTAAAGAATCTTTATTAAATAAAACATTTGTTATTTTTCTTTATATAATATTTCATATAACATAATTCGTTTAAATTTAAAAAAATCCATAAACTTCATTTCCATTTTTTAAATTACCAAGTAACAGGTTTCTCGCCAGGGACATTTTGCTTTTGCAGGAAACAACCAAATATAAAATTTTTGAAAAATTTTCAGTAGCACATTTTTATATGATATTATGAATAATTTACTCATATTTTGATAAATCATGTTAGTATGGTTATAAAATAATTATTCACGTAATTTATTATACTTTTCGTAAATTTATTTCGAGCGATTTACGTCGATATTAGTTGATAATTTAACTAACAAAATAGTTTAAAGCTTAATATTGACAGAAGTTAATGTAAATTAATTCCATATTAATAATAAACCTTTACTAATTGAGAACATTGATGGGTTAAATTTACATTTTATAAGATCTATCATGGGACATCTGTCGTCCATCATGGAATTAACTTCACTCCCTTTCAACATTCTTCGTACTACCAATGCAAAAAAATGAAAGCTTATTGAAAAGTACCATCATAATTTTCCAATCCAGTTATAAATAATTTAAATCTACTGCTATCATCTAAACTAGTAAACATCAAAATTTATCAGATTTTGTAGACTCGGTATATTTAAATCTTTATCTTGGTTATCAGTCTAATTACTAGACAACTGCTTCTCAGAATAGAATGAAACTGTTATCAGGATCTTGGTCAGTAGTTGACTTAAAATGTTTCCTTTTCAAATTTTCATGACAGTGTATGTATTTATTTTAAACCGTATTGAAATCTTATTTGAGCTCCCTGTAAAATTGTTACTACTCAATGTATTTAATTCAAGTGATGTACCCTTCCTAAACTTTTCTCATTTCAAAGACACGGATAAGTAGCTTTTTTACTGTATTTCAAATTTCCATAAATGCGTAACCGTTGGGAGTAGACGAAAAATAGTTAAGACATCAGATATATTAACCTCTTTCCCCTACATTCCAACCATTTAAATTTAAAAACTTCAAATGATATTCACTAATGTTTCTTCTAATATTTGGATACGTATTGATTTTGGCTTCCTCATAACATACGTGTTTACGCTTTTTCCAATACTCTTCCAATAAGAAACGCATTAAAAGAGGGATAAAAAGAGTCCCGACTTCAGTCGGGACTCTTTTTATCCCTCTTTTTATCCCTTTTTATCCCTCTTAAAGCAAATTTTCAAACTTTTAATTTTTCATTCATTTGAGTATTTTTACATATTATACATACATATAAACATATAGCCGCCTACCCTGCATAGGGAGGATCTGGATTTGAATCCCGGCTCGGACATGGATGTACTTTCTTTTTCTCTCTCTCGCTCTCTCTGTTTCTTGTCCTTTCCTCATATGATGGATGAAAGTGACCCGCCCCTATAAACGGATTTGTGAAGAGTTGATATCCCAAGTGCCCACCGTTGGAATATATATATATATATATATATATATATATATATATATATATATATTGTTTTGCTTATTTTTCAATGTATTACTTTAATTCCTTTTATTTCAATTTCAATATAGTTGTATTTTTTTTCTTATGCAGACACTCTTCGGGGAGATGGCACGAATATTTTTAGACTTTTGTCTTTCGTGCTAGTCAGAAAAGAGGGTCTTATTTACATAGTTGACCATCTCCCTCCTGATGAAGATGTGGTCCCTATGCCTTTTCCCAATTTATATTTATTTTATATTATATTGTTTTTCTTAATATCTTGATTTTGTCTTATTGGTATTGAATTGTATAGTTTCTTCTTCTAATTACATCTTACATATTCTCTCTCTCTTTAAATATATATATATATATATATATATATATACCTTTATGGACTTTCAATCGTTCCTCATCGTTCACTACTATTCCTGTCTTTTAAAACATGATGTTGTAAGGACTATTTCACTGTTAGCTATATTTTTTTCTTTCAATAAACATTAAATACCTTTTTTGTATTGTAGAAAATATAAATTGCTTTTGTCTAAGGTCATAGAAAAAAAAGATCATAAAGTAATGGAAAATAAAGATTGAAAATTGCTTTTAAATCAATCGCATACAAGAAATATCGGTAAAAGGGCAATGTTCAGCTAAGAAAGTAGGGCTGCCACAGTGAAACACTGAACAATCACGATCAAATCGTCGCCATTGCAATTTTTCAAGTCACAGAACGGCTGCTTCGGCCATAAAAATAAATAACCGAATGTACAAACCTTGAAAGATTGCTTCGAAAAAAGTAGGGCTGCCTTGGGAGAATGTAAAGCAGAAACGACCGCATTACAATCACGTACATTTGATAATGGGGAAATATTGAGATGGTTACACCCCCGCGATGGGTTCCGGGCGCCCTGAAAGGTCGTATTTCTAATTCTAGATCGCCTAAGTGCTTGAAGGAAAAAAAAAAAAAAAAGATTTGGTAAAATATCTTTGGCATTGATCCAACAGTTTCTTTTTTTCTACTGTATTTGCACGATTATTTTTATTCAATTGAATTGAGAAAAAATAATTGAGGAATATATTAATTTCGTGTCGGAAAATATATTAATTTAAAAATAGCAAGATAAATGTCGGAAATGTATTTTGTATTAATTTGATTGAAAAGAAACCAAATTTGGATCATATTTTAACTTTTCAAAAATAAAATAATCCTCCGTAATATGTTTTCTATTGTATAAAAAAACAAAAATTTGTTAAGTAATTAAATTAGCAAAATAAATTAATATTAAAAATAAAAGAAATGTTTCAGATATTTGCATTTGCATTGTATAAAACAAAAAAAGCAATATATTAATTTATTAAGTTACTAAAACAATATTAATCTTCCAAAAAGAAATAAAGAAAGGAAATGACGGTTAAAGCATTTTTTTTTTTTTGCTACAGCATTTTTTTTCTTATTGAATCAATAAAAAAAAATTAATACTTTTATTGTAGAAAAATGTAAATTTTGATAGTCCAAAGTAGAAAATAAATAAATTAAAGAAAAGTCGGTCACTTAATTTCATAAAATATCTTTGTTATAATTTATACGATTTACCAATAATTGGTATTAAATTGAATATATATTAGATATAGACCACGAATATATTGTTTTTATGTCGTGTAATAAATTATAATTTTTTGAAAAAATTAAAAAATATCAAAAACATAATTTAAAAATTAAGAAGTTTTTTTTTTCTAAGGTCAAATGTTTCTAAATAATCGAAACAGTATATGTTGAGTAAAATTATGGATTCTCACCCTATCACATTTATGTGATATTATTTTATAACTGCCCTCATAGTATGGTTCAGAATTCTTATTGTTAATACTATAACGTTTTAATTTATTTACCCAAACTCATGACGCCCAACCTGTCTAGTGGTTAGCGTACCTGACTACAGATGGGTGAAACCTGGGTTCGAATCCTGACTCGGGCATGAATGTACTTTCTCTCTCTCTCTCTCTCTCTCTCTCTCTTTCCTGTCTTTGTCCTTTCTTTGTGTGTCTGTGAATGGTTGCCTACCCTATAAACGGGTACCTATGGCATGTGTGTACTGAGGAAGTCGGACTCCACACCAAATATGGTTCAGTTCGAAAAACGGAGCAGCGCACCGCATATTGCCAGCCTGGCTGGCACACGACAACAACAACTTAAACTCATGACGGAGCAGCCAGTTGTACAGATATAGCTATGATAATTAGTTGAAAGTCATTTTAATAATAACAATTTTCACTTTCGGTGTGTCCATATCCCATCTCGTTGTTGATATTACAAAGTTCCTATGCATTCCGAAAACTGCTTATTAAAATGACTTCTTATAGATAATGAGCCTCATTCAAAAATCAAAAGGAATGAGACACTGAAAACTCTCAAGCACGCACACCGAGAAACATGCAAGCAGAAGAAAGAACACATCTCTTCTTTCAATGTTTCAGAGTGATAGCGATCATACCAGGAGCTATACTTCTGGAGAATACTGTTCTAAGAATAGATTTTGATAAAGTCAGGGAGTGGGCTTTTAAAGTATTTTAGAATTCACTTGAAATAGGAACAGTACTCGTGTCATAAAATGACCGCAGAGTGGCAGACAAATTGAATCATTGTTTATACGATTCTGTTTCGAAAATCAGATTACGGATCATGCTAAAAATAGCATCATTTGCTTGAGTACAGATTTCCATACTCTCCATCTACTTAATTATAAATTATATATATAGCAGAACTTCAATTATCCGAACTTCGACTATCCGAATCGCTTTCATAATTTCAGAAAAAATTAGACTAAAGAAAAGAGGATAAATGAGAAAAAGTAAAGGTAAGAGTAGGGAGAAGATGAGAAGGAGATGTCATTAAAAGAATTCAGCAACATTATTGTGAAAATTCCTGGATGTTCAGAAGTTGGTGATGAAGATATAAGAGATTATGAGTCAGACCTTGGATTTCAAATTGCAAATGATGGCGAACTTATCGAAAGTATCGAGGAAGAAGGTGACCTTATTGTCGAAGTTGAAGCAGACACGGAGCCATGAGCTAGTGAAGAGCATTTGCCAGCTTTGAAACTGCTTTGAAGTGGAGGGGGTTAACCCTAGTGAGATCGCTTGCAAATTCTCACTGTCAAGGGAAGCGCGACTGAGCTGCCGAAAACAGATGAAGGCAAGGAAATAGCTTTTCCTGACTGAGATGTTCTGTAAGCAATGACTTCCATTAACGGCACTTGTAAGTACCTTAGCATGTAAAACTATAACTGTTTCTTACGAGGCGTAATTGATTATTTTTTTAAATAAACCAGAGGAAAAATTCAATTGCCGAACTTGCAATCTTCGAAATCTCTAAGCCTTAAATAGCGCTTTGAAGTGGCGCCACAGGCGCATGTGAGGTGCGTCTGCTCTGAAATTCTAATCATCTGCATATCTCACTTTTGCTAAGGTATGTTGTAAATTTCGTGTTATTTGCATGTTCCTTTAGGGTGTTGTATTTACAGTGGTCAGCAGTGTAATTAAAATGCAGCCGTTTTTGAAAAAATTCAATTAATTGAATTTTTGATTATCCGAATTGAGTCTGGTCACAAATATTTCGCATAATTGGAGTTATACTATGCGTAAATATCAATGTGTGATACATACCTATTTACATACACCTTAAATTGATTGTGCACAGCTTTCAGAAAAATACTACATTTTGGAATAATAGTGGTTTTCACTATTTTTTAATAATTATTTATGTTCAACTTTGATTAAAAATCTGCTTTTTATCAAAAGATATCGCGTGGAGAGCAACAAAATGAATATCAAGCGAAAAATTCTTGAAAATTTTTCTTAATTACGAAATGATTATTATCCAATTCCTTATTTTATTTTTCTTAATGCGCTTCCAATTAGCTGTGTCTTAGTGAAACTACAACACATTCGCTATAGCTGTAAATCGAAATTTCAATGTGACATTTTATAGTTGAAATAAAGCATATATATATATATATATATATATATATATATATATATATATATATATATATATATATATATATATATATATATATATATATGACAGCTCTAACGAATATATATAGTTATTTATGAAAGTTCTAACGAAAAATAAGTGTTAATAATGATATAAAAGAGAAATTATTATTCAAGTGGGGTGCATTTTTGTAGGTGAGGGAAATTCCAGTAATAAGAATTTTTAAACACAATGGGTTGCCTTCAAGGGCAAAACGTTTGCTTCCTGGGTGCTCAGATAATAACTAAAACATATTAATTACTACTAAACAAGCACTTTTCCCTTACAAAGCAATCGCTTATCTTCGAATCAATTATTACAAGCAGCAAAGATAAGCAGATTTTAAAGTCATTTATTATAGAGCCCGAAAACGAAACAGCTGTTGATAGGTCTGGTATACGAGCGCTTAAATCTCTGCCGTGGGGATATTTGGGGAAAATCCATATCCGTCATAGGGGAAAAAATGCAGTGAAATATCCTTTCTTCAACGCATCCATCAAGTTAAACTATTATGAATGTTTGAAAATAAAGTGTAGCTGATCAATTTTATACGCTCGATTAAGGAAATGCAGAATAATTAATATTGTTGCTTTTAACGAAAAATATATTGAATTGTAATTTGTTTTCATAAAACTCAACTTGATTCTTTTTTTTTTAATTTACATAGATTAATTTTGTACACAGCTCATTTTGAAGAAAGGCTTCTCATTTTTTTTTCTGTTGGAAAAATAATAAATTATAGTTCTGCGGCATGGGGTATTTTTTAAATACAAAGATAAATTTAATGATCTTGTTATTTGATTTTTTGCCAGAGTTATTTTTTTAACTAAAGAAAATTTAAAAAATAAATTTCTGATAATAATATCAATATTAACAATTAAATATACATAACAGAATTATTTTCGTTTTTGAAAAATTTTCAGGAAATTACTTGTTTTAATTAAGAATTTTTTTTCCTTTCAATATAAATTGAATACTTAAGGTATACTTTAAATTTATTATCATTGTTTATAAAATTAAATTTATAATTACCAAAATCTTGCCTCTTTCTCATAATGAGAAAATACATTCGGTATGTTTATAAAATTAATTCCAAAATTCATGTAATTTTTCCATACAAAAAAATTTATAAAATTAAAATACAATAAAAATAAATTCGAAAGAAACTTCAATTTTGCATATTTAATTATAAGGTAACATGCATATTTATGCCTTAAATTTGTTTCATAAAATTATAAAATTAATTTTAAAATTATTGTAAATTTTCTTAAGAATAGCAATAAAGTATGTATCCACTGTGCTGGTAAAATAAAAAAATTCCTGCCATTTTGCCTTTTCAACTTAATATAAAAATCTTTCTTTAAGTGTGTTACACATGTTGTGTGGTGCAGTTAATGAAAATTACAATAATTCTGTTTTTTCAACATAAAATGAAACAGTTCATATAAGAGTTTTAACATATTTCAAATTTCTATATAATTAATTTACTAAATTACTTAAATTAATTTATTTTAAAATATATTTCACTTATTAGCATAATGAATCCGTGGTGGCCTGGTTAGTTAGAGTGAATTTCTCGTTGTGAGTTCAAATCTTGGCTTAACCAAATATCCGTCCTGCTCATTAAAAATCGCTGGGGCACATTAAATATGTCAAGGTCGCGATGTCCTCCAAGTGAAATGATACCTCTATGGTTGCAGGTCAATTATTCGGGGCTCTTCTGCTTTCTCCTGCTTTTCAATAACAAATTATTGGCGCATTGCTTTTGATGTAATTCTTATGCAATATATTACTTTGAATAACTACATTTAAATAAACAATATACTCTTTAAAAGTAAGTGTACTTTATCATGTGAGTAAATCTTTCTGAATTGCAATTCTAGAGTCATTCATAATTTTAACAATTCCATTTTGGATACATGAGATTTATGGTCAAAGATTTTTAAAATATAGCTTTTAAATTAAAAAAAAATAATAATAAATAGGATATGATGTATTTTTATTCTAATTACATATCCAAAACAATGAAATCTGATAATAAAAAAAAATAAAACTGCTAAACATTAAAAAATAAATATAGCTATAAATTAAAAAATTTACTAATTCCAAAGTAATTTGTTTCAGAATAGAAATTATTTTTTTACAGTGTCAAAATTAATCACTGTTTTCCCTACAGGCTTGATTAAAATATTAAGAATCAATTATTAAATTTCAAACTTTGAATATTTTTCCTTGATTAACATATCGAACTCAAACTTATTAAATGAAATAAAAGCAAGTCTAACTTCAGTGAGGCATATAAAATATAAATATACATTTTGTATGTCCCATTGAAGTTTAATCTGCATTTATTTGAATTATTGATTATAGATATTCTTAATTATTGATTTTGAAGGGAAATTTCATTAAACATAGTAAGTTTATATTTGGAGATATTTTTAATAAAGCAAATATTGAGTATCAATACATCATTCTGGTTATTGTCTTCTATTTATAGGCAGCTTTGTATCAAAAAGGACTGATTCTAGTTTTAACAAAGATTAAATGCATAGTTAGAAAACAATACATTTATTTAAGATTTCAAAAATATTTAGGCAATTATTAAGAAAATCATTTCTCTAAAACTCCAAATTTCTATGTTCAATAATAGGCAAACAAAAATAAATAATTATGGAAAATAAATAATTATAAACAACAAAAAATAAATAAATAAATAAATAAAAGCATTTAAATCGTTCTTGTCGATTTTAACTAATCATAATGCGGATATTAGGATTTATTTATTGCTAGCATACACAATCAGATATTAATATTCAATGTACTTTACATACTATATGAAATAAATTTATCTTTATTTAATGATTCATAAGTATTTATTTTTCAATAGCGGTATCAAGAGAGACAAATCTCTAATAATATTTGAAACAACCCATCCCACTAAGATATTGACCAACCTTTTCTTTCCAGCTGCTCACTGAAGAGCTCATCCCACTGACACATTGACTTGTTTTTGATGGGGGACAAAATTGTATATTCAACATTATTGGTGAAAATGATTATTTGTTTCACTCACAGACCAATTATAAGTAAAATAAAATGACGTACACATGATCTCAACTGTAATGAAAGAAACAACCACTTTATGGTTAATAAATAATTAAGTAAAAAAAAATAAATATTTATTTTAAGAAAACATTTCTTTAAATAATTTAAAGAAAAATTCTACCAAGAGAAATTTTTGATAGATGGCAAAAAGAAAAAAAAATATCTATTTACAGAAATTTTTTTTAATCACTTCAAACAAAAAATTATTATTTAGCAATTATTTATTTATGTGTATTAGTTCTGCTCATTGTATTCAGCGAATCACTGTTTTGATTCACGTTTATTGGACTGGATGAATTTTTCGACGGCGTGTGACACATTTTAGACATTGTTAAGTTAATAGTATAAAACAATTAGATGAATACATAATCATAGATGTAAGATAATTTTGGTGAAAACTGCAATCTCATAGTTCATCAATAGAAATATACATTTCTTCGAAAGTTCTTTTTATTTCTCTCCATCAACGATTTTTTTTCTCCATTTCCCCCCCCCCGTGTTGGAGTACCTAACAGCCTAAGGCTGTTGTAAGACATGGCTTACATGGTAAATGTTAAAAAGCACTAACGTCTACCATGTAATAGCATTCTGGGAGGAGGTTTCATAAATAGAGATTATATTTACGTGTCACAAAAGAGGAAACAATGAAAAATTCCCTTGCACCCATTCCTTCAAGACATGTACGGGTGTCTTTCCTACCATACGACTACTGTGAAATCTCAACTGACCCTTTTCATGTTTCTAGTTCCTCACAGTAAATCTTATCCAAACGTACTTTTTTTTAAAATTCGATGATTGGGCAACGAAAAAATAGCATTTTGGTTTTCTGACCAACAGTTCAAGAGTTCGATTCCTACTTTAAAATCTACATTACGTATACAGTATTATTCAACCACAATGTCAGCTAAAAAATCATGTACGTACTTACCACGTCTTGTTATTTTTTAGTTTTCTAGCGGGTCAAACATATGTGTATCAATGAAAGTCGTCATAAGGCTTTCAAGCACTTATTTTCAATAAATATGTATAAAGAGAGCAGAAATCTAAAACTCATCTCCCCTTATTCTGCAGTAGGTGGAATCAATTATGGAGCATTATAAAAATTAATTAAAATAAAATTTTAATTATTAAAATAAAATATTAACCTAAATAGGAATTTACTTCAGATAAAAAATTTCCTAACTTGTTTCTATTTCATAGAGAAGCATTTACTTCGTAAAATAATATATTAAGTTGGGGAAAACGAGATCCATTATTTTTACGTGAACTTTTTGTAACTTCTTTTGGATTCACTTTGTAAAAAGGTTCAAAACAGTTTCATGTAAATTTTTAGGCCTTGTGCAAAGCTACGACTGCTGACATGCTGTCAAGTTTGATAATTTTTGATATTTTATAGACATTCTCGACGATGTTGTATCCAAATACCCAAACGGAATCGACGAAAAAAATTGTGCGTAACTGGTTGTTACTGTCATATATAGGACGATAAACACCTTTCACAATTTTAGCCACCTGGTTAGCATTTTCGCCATTATAAAAGAAAAACTAAAATCTATCGAATTTTCTGTTTGTTACAAACGTTATAATAATATATATAAACACATTTTTTATTTCTAATTCGCGGCTGCTATAAGATTTCCACCTTTCAGCACTACAAGAGGTGGAAGTCATGGCAACTTATATAGTGGGGCACATATAGTCTGTACGCACCCGTTGCCTCAAAAGTGGAGCCTTTGTAGCTTAGAAGCAGAGACCAAGCAGAAGATCCCCATACTTTGTTTACCTCTACCAGAGATAACATTTCACATGGAAGACATTGCGACCACGACATATTTAACATCCTTCAGCCATCATGAGCGAACACAATGGATCTTTGGTAAAGCCAGGATTCGAACTCACTACTTACCTGTATCGAAAACGAACGCCCTAAACAACCCTGCGACCTCATATGTAAACATTATAAAGCAAATCCTTTTAATTGCTCTTAATTTTATTCCATCCCAACATCACTGTCAACTAATTTGAAGTTTTAAGCATTGCTTTTTGAATTAACTGTTGTGAAATCACTTTTTTTCTCATAAATATTATGTGAGATTGTATATAAGCCTTTTAAATTATATAATTACTTTTTTCAAGAAATGCTCTTTTCTACAAACTGAGACATTAAATCTCATTACAGTAAAAGCAGTATTTTTCCTACATTATTTTCTTTACTTTCTCTGTTTACGCCATTTGGGAAAAGAAAGGATGTATTTATATAACATTTATAACAAGAAGGGTATTGTCATGGGAAAAGAAATGAATAATCCTGGGTAATACATAGATCAAAGAATATAAAATTTTATGAAGCTGAAAACACACATTCTGTTTAGAAATAACAAGATTCATGGAAATTTTTTATTTTCAAAAGAATGCTTTAAAATATTTTCTTCTATGGGAGGCATTGTTTTGCTCAATTTCTCTTTTGTATGCATCCCATATTCTCAAAGCAATTTGAAACATGTGTATAAAACCGGAGTTATTTTAGGAATTGTTTGAATCACAAGAATTTAATGTAGAGCAATTAGTTGAAATTAGGTTCTGTAAATTATGCAAATAAGAAATGTAATATTCTCATTAATATAAATAAATTGTAAATATTATGAAAGAAAATCGGAAAAGAAGTTGCAACAGTACTGTAATAAGCTTTAACAATACAATAATAAAGTTATTTTGTAAACGAACATAAGCAAAATCAAATATGCAAAAGTAAGATAATTTACATATAAGCAAGATTTTCTAGTAAGACTTTCAATCTAAGACTTATTTATTATTAAGTTCTTATTTTAAATTATATTAAAAGTTACTTTTGTGGCTGGAAAATGGTTAAAAATTTCAAATTTTCAATGTGTTTCCTATACAGTTCTCCACATAAGCCTGTTTCGGATTTTAGCATTTGTCACACAACTGGTCCCTAATATATATATATATATATATATATATATATATATATATATATATATA
>JAPDSC010010119.1:563040-600358 GCA_026290005.1 Latrodectus geometricus | reverse complement strand
TTGGGGAAAAAGTAGTCCATTATTTTTTCCGTAGACGTCTGTAGTGATCGATACCTCGTGAGGTATCAATCAAACAATTTCAGATTTATGCTCGTTGGAACTGTGACATGTGACACTAAAATCTTTTTTTGTTTGATTCATTCAGTTACGAGTACAAGGTTTTAAAAATGGAAGACAACAAACAGAAAATTCGATGCATTTTCGTTTTTCTCTTGTAACGGCGAAAACGATAGCCGGGTGGCTAAAATTGTGAAAGGTGTTTATCGTCCTATATAAGACTGTAACAACCAGTTATGTACAATTTTGGTTTCGTCGATTCCGTTCGGGTATTTTTGATGTTAAAGATGCACTTCGCATGTGGATACAGCATCGTCGAAAATGTCTATAAAATATCAAAAATGATCGAAGTTAACCTTATGTCAGCAGTCGTAACGCGGAAGACCTAAAAATCTACATGAAAGCTGCTTTAAACCTTTTTACAAAGTGAATCCAAAAGAAGTTACATAAAGTTCACGTAAAAACAATGGATTTCTTTTTTCCCAAACTAATATATATATATATATATATTTATATATATATATATATATATATATACATCATATGGAAAACGTATTCTCATTGTGTATCACATTAAAAATTCATATGATTACCTTATAATACAAATGACACTTTTATTTACATCTATCTAAAATACCACCACGGATTATTATTTCAAATAAGCTATCATTATATTCTCTAGATTGTACCCTAGGTCATTGTGAAACTTAAACTTATAGATGATGAATTTAAATTTTCAGTCTTAATCAAATTTCATTCTTCAGTAAGTAAATTTATTTCCCCTTTTTTTATGCTATATGAATGAATTAATATTAAGACTTACAAATTGATAACGTGTATAAGATACTTGTGAGCACAGTAACGACTTCAACCAGGCTACGAATCCACTTTTTCCGATTATTAGTCACACCTTGAATATTATGATTACCGCAATATTACGATCCTTAAAAAGAAGGAAATGTTAATTTACTACCTAGTTAGTATTAACAATTAACAAAGTTAACATTCTTTCTCCTCAACTGTAGAATATCTTTTGATTGTTAGAATAGCTTTGGACAACTCATTCTCTTTCAAAATGTTCTAATTATCTTTCAAATGTCGTTTTGTAAGATGATGTTCTGTGAATATTCTAATAAAAAAATTTAAAATGCCTTATAACGCTGTAAAGGTAATTCATGAAAATATTTTATCCTGATTGGCTCAAACCGTAATAAGAAATCAATATTCTAATTCAAACGTGATTGAAGTTGTTATGCAAATGGAAGTATCAAACATTTTGAATTGCTTAAAACGATTTAGGGTTGATTAAAGTAAAGTTGCACTGAAATCGTTGTCTGTATGCGAAGTTTAAAAAACAGAATACTGACATTGAAGTATCATGTTAAATATGATAACTGCTGTTCAGTTTCATGTTAAATTAAACGTAAAATTTGAAGTAAAATTACTGTATTTCATTACTCATACAAAAGAATGCTGTTCGATTTCTCCCGATCAACATAGCACATGCCAACATGTTTGGTGACTATGCAGGCAAATATAAATAAAACAAACTAATAATCGTTACTTGTGTCAAATTTTATTATTGATGCCTTAAAAATATCCACTACTTTTTAAAATTTAATAGTAGAAAGTTGTAATTGGTAATATTTATATTTAAATTGGCTGTACCATATGGCAATTTTATCGAAACGGAATAACACTGAATTGTTGTTGGTTATTGATTAAGTTGTTCCTTTTTAAATTTGCAGAGAAACATTTTAAATGCCCTCTTTGCTACTTCAAACTGATTAATTAAGAAAATAATTCTTTCTTTTAGTATTTAAAAAGTGAAAAGGAAATTATTCATTTCTCCTCCCCTTACATTAGAAAACAAAGAAAGGGGTGTAAAAATCTATGCTTTCTTGTTCTGTAGTTAACTTCGTTTCATTTGAACAACTCAACTTATTATGTTTTGTTTGTCTTAAGAGAAAGTGAGCCGATTTTGTTGATGATTTCATGCAGTTGAAAAAGCGAATGCTTTTATCAAATAAATTAAATATTTTTTTAAGTTGACGAAAAATATTAAAGATAAAAAAGAAATTGCCAAAAAACATTGAATTCTAAAGAACACTCCTTTGACAATTTTAAAATCTTTGAAAAATATCTGAAAAAGGAAGTAATATTAATGAAAGTGCTCCCTCTAGAATATTGAGAAATGAAGCCTAAACTGGAAAAACCGTTTCTTGCTTGGCTGAGAAAAATGAACATTCCTGTTGATGATAATGTCCTTAAAGAGAAATCAAACTGCTTTGCTATGAAGCAGAACATAAAAAAAATTTAAGTTTCAGACAGTTGTCTTTAAATAAAAGTTTTAAACTAAACATGGTTTGAGCATTAGAAAATTGTTGTTGAAATGCAATCAATAAAATGAAAGTGAATGTTGTTTTTAAATATGAATCATATTTTGCCATTGCATTTTAAATAATTCATTTTAATCTTATTTCATTTACAAAGACAAAGCTGTTTGTTAAGAAAAATCAGAGCTTAATAAATCTAATACATCATTTTTCTATTTTATGAACTATTTTATAGGTCCCCTTGCGTTCGTACAAACGTGCATCTATTGTATGAGAGAAAATATGAAAATTAATTATTTTCAAATGTCGCCAAAATTAGTTTAACTTATTTTGGTGACAAAATAACTACCAAGGAACATATCATGTGCCACTTTTACCATGGAAAGATATGCTGCACTGTAACGATATAAATCCTTTGATGGTGCATAAATATTTCTTGCAATTATTCAAGGTCTCAACAAAGATTCATTAGTTTCCATCTCTAGTAACAAAGTACTTTCTATAAATACCCCATAGACAGGAAATCAAACGAGCAACAAATCTTTTTCATTAATGTGCAGCCCCTGCTCTTACGATAAATTAAGTTTTGTGTCGATTTTTTTACAACAATATCCGTTACTGCTTAATTCGCATCAAAGAAGTTGGCAAATTCGAATGGGCGCGGTCCATACTTAAAGAACATCGGTGTGGATGACCTTTATTTCTCATTGATCTGATCTACTTTTCTGTAGAAAATCTCTTGCTCTACGTCACACGTAGAGTATTTATGGCCCTGACATTTGGATATTTCCGATCACCTAGCGAATAACTGGAGCACGATTTATGAATGTTACACGAAACACTGTAAAAATCAATTCTACAGTAAAGGTTTTTATGTTAAAAAAAAAACGAGGAAACTTATTTGCGAACGATTGTAATTAAAATATCGAATTATATAACTGTTTATAAAAATTTGTTTCAGTTATCATAAGCAAACGATACTATTCATTAAATGATTTTTGGCAACAGGATGCAAAACAAAAAAATAAGAATATAAGTTAATGACTTAATTCCTTTTTTGGAAAAGAAATATCATCTGCAATAAAATATATAATTTAATAGGATTTTTCTTATAATTTATTCTGGGTATTTTTTTTTATCAAATTTGATTAAAACTCAAAAATTCGATTATATTTAAAATAATTATGAAAATGTTTAAGTAGATTTTATTTGCAAACAGTAATTATGGATTTTTTAAAAACATTTCTAAATGATTTTTAGCAACAAGATAACAAAATCAAAGAATTTTTTTTTTATTTCAGCGAGACAAACAACATATATTTTGTTTCTCTAAAGATCTATAGTAAAGTTTTAATATTTTTTATATAATTTTTCAATATTTTTTCTGAATTACAGACACATTATATCGATATAATTCAAAAATATCATGTGAATTTTTTTATGATTTGAATGTATAATTTACATACGAAGGAACCATTCAGTAATTTCTCCGTAATTTTTATCTTCAAATGCCTACCACGTCAAAGTCCGTTAGACACTGTCAAACAAATTTATGTATTTGTAAATGTATATTCCAAAGTAATAATAAAATTTACTGTAAGCATCTTAAATCTAAAATGCTTTTAAAACGATTTCTAATAATATAATATCAGTTTTGACTAATAAATATCGAAAATTCTTTATCACAACCACGGAAAAAAACTTGATTAATCTCATTTATTGAAATAAAACATGAAAGCAAAGCTACATAATATATTAGTTAAACATTAATATATTAGTTATGTGAGAAATAATTATAATAATAATTACAAATAGTTATGTGACTATGTCCTTAAAATTGTTTAATTTTTTTTAGTGTCAATAACATTTATTTAAAAAAATTATGATACTTTCTTTTACTAAATTCAATAATTCATAATTACTCCAATTAAGGGGGAAAATATAATTCATGATGTCTCTTGCTGACAATTGGTGATTTTTTTCCTCCAAGAATATTTCCCTGATTCAAATGTCAAAGCTATTTTAATTTATTTTGGAGACAAAATTATTAACAAGGAACATATCTTGTTAGTAATTTGTAGAAACAAGATGGCGCTGAAAACGAGATGGCATGAAACAGAAGTAAAATATTTCTCAAAATGTTTTCCTGTTTTTCCATTAAAGCTGATTTTTATTATAAATCTGAAAAATATTGTAATATTTTGGTATAAATTAAAGAAAATTAAACCCATACACGAAGTAACCTTGCGAAATCTAGAATTTGTTTTACACAATACTGCTCAAAAATTTAATTTTCGATTTTCGATGTTTTGTAGTACCAGATGTTAATTTTCTATCGATTTATTTTTATTTTTAATTACGAGATAACAGCCAGTAAAGCAAAGTTTCAGTGTAGGATGTCCTAAAGCATTGAATAAAGCACAATTCGTAATCTCAATATTTTATAAAATAAAATAGACTATAAAAAAGGCATTATTGTAAGGTACGCCAACCTTCCAAAAAGAGTTGCAATCCATATAGCCTGCCACACCATCTTATGTTTTACAAAACTATTTATAAAGAGAAAGCACTGAGGAAGCTCCCTCTCAGTGTGCATAATTTGCAACAGCCAGGAAGGCATTTAAAAAGGGAAAGTAATATGCTATTGTATTTGTTGACGTCATCATAAGGGACATCTTATTTTAATTCACGTTAGTTTATTTATTCTATGCACATATATAAATTCCTTTATATGAATAAATCCTAATAAGAGAAAAATAATCATAAAGCACAGTAAGGTTATAATTCTTTTAAGAAAATAAGGAATAAATTCAAGGGAACTACCATAAGAAATTGCAATATGAATATTATTTTTTTATGAATTACGTTAAAGTAAAACTGCATGAGACTAAATCCCTGTAGTTTTATTGTTTTAAACTAATATATATATATATATATATATATATATAGTAGGACACTGAATAATTATACTTCATTAATTTTATTCAAAAACCACACACACATTTAAAAGAACACCTAGAGAAAAAGAATACAGTGATCATAAAACAGTGATTATGACTACTTTTCTAACAATAAAGCTGATAGAAAATTATCTGGGAATTATGTCCTCATTGGCTTTTTTCAAGAAGCTAAATTAAATGAATGTCCCTTCCCTCAAAAAAGAAAACAATGTTCATAAACAGTATAACAATTGTGGTTATTTTTCTATAAATAATGATATAAGGAAATAGAATAGGTCTTAATCCTTATAACTTCATTGCTTTTACATAAAAAGCATATTTAAATGAATATCCAAAAAAAATTTCAATGATCATAGATAATACTATTATTACGAAATTTTTTCACCAATACCGAAAATAAAATTGAATGAGTCTAAATGTATGTTTGTACTGTCATTTTTTAATTCAAGAAGCATATTTTAATGAATATATGAAAAGTGAAAAATGGTTATAAATCGCAGTGCGATTAAGTTTATTTTTCATCAATAATTCTACAAGAAATGGGTTACGGAATGCTTGTAATTTCATTGCTTTTATTGAAGAATCATATTTAAGTGAATGAATATGAAAAAGAAAGCAGATATACAGTGTATAATCATGATTCTTTTTCAATCAATAATACTGAAATGAAACTGAAAGGGAAAATCGTTGCTTCTGATCAGGTAATATATTTAAATGAGCAAATTGGTAGGAAAGAACAAAACTTTCATAAGTCAGAATATGATTAAAACTCTGTTACGTTACAAATAATATTGTAGCGAAATTGTATCACATTGAATAGTTATAACTTCATTTGTTTTAATTAAGAGATACAAGAATAAATCTAAGATAAATTTAAAAAAAAGAACAATTAGGCCTAGCGCGATCACAAAAAGAATCAGAACTATCACATTCAATGATGACGACTCTGTTTCCTTACAAATGATACTATAACGAAATTGCATCATGTTGAATAGATAAGACTTCATTTGTTTTAACTAAGAAATACAAGAATAAATCTTGGACATTGCACCATTAAAACCAACCAACAAGAATAAATCTAAGATAGATTTTCGAAAAAAAGCATAATTAGGCCGGTCTTAGATAGAGCGATCATAGGAAGAATTAGGACTATTATATTCAACGATTACGACTCTGTTTCTTTACAACTGATACTAACTATAGGCTAAATATTTGTAACTTCATTTTTGTTCTATTTAAGAGATAAAAGAATAAATCTGATATAGAAATAGATTAAAAAAAAACAGGAACAACTGGGATTGTCATAGATAAAGCAATTCTAAGAAGAATCAGAATGATCATTGTATTAGGATGATCATCATCATTGTATGTATGATTATGATCATTTTTAGCATTAATAACAAAAGTAAATTATTCTAGACTGAATGCTTCTTCTTTGCTTTTATTTGAAAAGCATGTTCGAAAGGATAAATCTGAAAAAAAAAGAAACAAAATCATAAGTCGTATTGAGATATTCCTTCTTTTCAATAGTACCAAAAAAAACTGCATGAGACAATGCTTATAACTTCATATTCAAGAAGTACGATCTAAAAATAAGTCCGCAAAGAAGCATAATCGTCACAAAACATAGGATTTGAAGATTGTGCTTCTTTGCAATTGTTCAGTTTTCCCCATTCTCATGAATTGTAGGATTCAATACCATTGTAAATACGCTGGAGAAAATTGGAAAAAAAAAAAAAACATTAAAGCATCCTTGCAGATTTAAACTATCTATAAAGTGGATGTTTTGTCTTGTCTTTTTTATTTTGTTTTTCCTTCAGTTCTATTGTCAAGGTGCTGATGGCACCAGTCAATGGAAGATAGCTTCTCAAACCGATGCTTCGGTCTCAACATATGGAATCGGTTTATTAACAAAATGAACTTCAACAACATTTTTAATTTCGATTTTCAAAGAGGTCAAGTCACAAAGACGCACTCTATGTAATATTTTTAGCATACTTGTAACAATCAATGTTTTCGTATGAAATGTTCTTCAAAGTCTTTTTGATTTCAAGTTGAACGAGTCATCTGGTGAAAATGATTCAATGTTTTCAAAGTTATTCAGATATGGTTAAACGTCATGTCAACATAGGTATTGTTATAACTCATTGGATATTGCTTGAAACCATGGTTATCTATGTCTCGTAATGATATAATATGAATGTATATGATGTACAAAAAATAAATGCACATATATTTTTGAATAGATGCAAACACGTACTATTATTTATTTATTGCTTGCATAAACAATCAAATTATTAATATTTAATGTGCTACATGAAATAAATGTATCTTTACTGAATGATTAATAAGTATTTATTTTTTAATAGCGGTATCAAGAGAGACAAATCCCCAATAATATATAAAATAACCCATCCCACTAAGATAGTGGCCAACATTTTCTTTCCAACTGCTCACTGAAGAGCTCATTCCACTGACACATTGTTTGTTTTGGATAGGTGGACAAAACTGTATACTCAACATTATGGATGTAAACGATTATTGTTTAATTCACAGACCAATTATAATTAAAATAAAGTGACCTACACATGATCTCAATTGTAACGAAAGAAACAACCACTTTATGGTTAATAAGAAACGTTTCTACCAACCAATTCACTGTTTTGCAAAAGTAAATATTAACTTCTAAAATTTACATCAAACCATTTACATCCAATTCGATATAAATGAAGAAAGTAGCTTACGATGAAGACGTACCAATTAATTTTTGTATAATTTATTTAAAGTCTATATTTGTTTATTCTTGGTTATTTGCATACCTTTTAATTTATTTGGAGACGAAATCACTTCAAATTTTAAGCTCAGTTTGTGGATGCAGTTTATATTTGCTATAAGTAAGGATAGTAACAAACATGAAAAATACTGTTGCCATTCTTTTACTGATATGTACATGTTAATATTTTAATAAACCTGGAAAAATAATATTTGTTCTTAATAATCTAACAAACGAATACAAACATAGAACAATTCTTTAAGGTATAGAAATAACTCGATGAATATGAATAAATGACGAAGCCGAAATTCCTATAACTTCATAGTCGTCAGATATTCACTTCACTTCAGTTCTTTTTTATTTCCTGGTATGCATTCCGAGTAAACTAAAGTAAAAGCTTTTAAGGGAACATTTAGTTATCGTGTTAAAGCAAATCGAAGAAAAGAAACGGAAGAAATGAGATAGCATAAAAATATACGTTTCAATATTTCTTTTTTTTTTTTTTGCAACAAAATCATATTATTTGCAACTGTCCTGAACGCAGACGTCGGGTCTAGAGGACACTCTCCTACACCCCGGCCATGAATCTTTTATCTGCCTCGATTCCGATGACCGACCTTCCCACTGTTAGTGGTCGATTACATGGAGCAAATCGATTAATCGATGTAAGTACATATGCTCTATTTTAACAAATCAATTGAAAAAAAAAGGTAGCTGTTTTGAAGATTTTCACTTTTTTTTATCTCCAGTTTCATTTTAAAGCGATTTTAACCTTAATTGAAAAGTTTCGCCAGTTATTCTTGCTGCAAAACTGTAAAGATAAGGGCTTTTAAAATATAAATTATTACATTTTTCCTTCTATTTTCTGGTAACATATTTAATTCATTCAAACTTTCAAATTCTCGAATACATTTGGAACATTACATAGATTAATAATAATTATAATTTTAAATAATATTTGCATTATTTATATTTTAATGAAATTTTCTTAAAGTACATTTTAAATAGATATTTTTCATGTTATTATTTCGATTTTTAACCATAAAGTGGTTTTTTCTTTCATTACAGTTGAGATTATGTGTACGTCACTTTATTTTACTTATAATTGGTCTGTTAGTTAAGAAAATAATTGTTTTCTCCAAAGATGCTGAATATACAATTTTGTCCACCCATCAAAAGCAAGTCAATGTGTCAGTGGGATGAGCTCTTCAGTGAGCAGTTAGAAAGAAAATGTTGGCCAATATCTTAGTGGGATGGGTTATTTTATATATTATTGGAGATGTGTGTCTTTTCTGATACCACTATTAAAAAATAAATACTTATTCATCATTCAGTAAAGATAAATTTACTTCATGTAGCATGTCAAGCACATTCAATATAATATTTTATTGTTTATGCAAGCAATAAATAAATCATAACATCCACTTTAGTAATCATAACATCCACAGTTAGTTTAAATCGTCAAAAACGATTTAACCCTTCTTTGCATGATTTTTTTGTTATTGGTGAAATAAATCAAGGTGATGTAATTCATGTTCAAAATTAAAATTAAAAATGGTTAAAAAAATCTTAGTATATATTTATAGTATAATTTTAGCAAAAATCAATATGCTAAAAATTTCCATCATCATCCAAAGTTAGATCATTAGCTTAGTACTAAATAGAAATAAAAGAGGAAAATAACAGAAACACGTGTTACAAACCTTTCTTCCACTCATTTTCAATTTTTTAGCAATAGAAACTCTAATATAATAAAACAAAATTATAAACGAAATCATACGTTTATTGCAACTACAACAAACAGCGGAATGAGACAACTTTAAGCTCGTTTCACTGATAATGACACTTGTTTATTTTTGACAGCTATGTTTCTTTTTATGCAATGGACATTAAAAAGGTATTCAAACACGATCAACTTAAAGTGAACTTGTTCTTTTATATAATTTTTGGGCATTATAGGTTATGATGGAAATTTCCACCATTATGCAAAGAAGGGTTAAATGTTTTAATTAGTTATCTTTGATACAATTTTTAGGCTAATAAATACGACAAAACTTATTGAGGATTTATAAATATGGAACTTTAAACTTTGATAATATTTAATCTTATTTTTAATTGCATTTGGATTTCAAGTTTGTGTAAAATTATTGTATTTACTTCAAAGCGAGTTTTAAAAACTATACATAAATGTGTGTATTTTATATATTAATCAGTAAAATTAATATAAGATAATACTTTTAATTGTGTTTATTTAATTTTATATTTTATTTGATCAACCCGTGACATTTATATCTAAAAATATTGTAGTTAATTAATATTAATGAAACATTTTACAAAAGCAATTAAAATAACATTAATAAAAGGGTAATTAGAATTCAGTTAAAAAAAATTTTATCTTTAATGTTTACTGTTGATGTTCACATCCTAAAACTTGATAAATTGATGATCAACCTTGTGTGCAAATGTTTTTGATAACTTTTAATACATTTATGAATGCTTAAACTGCTGCATCAATACAGGAACACACACAAAATTCAATTTGCTTAACTTAGTTCACATGTGAGTTTATCTAAAAGGTTTCATTCAAAACTAAGAAATATACTATTAGTGATGATATACACATGAATGTTTACACACATATGGTTTTACACGTGATTTTCTATAATTGATAACACTTTTGTAGAAATAAGCTATCAACACACTGACTAATATGAAATTTTAAATCATATTATTTAAATCTATATATGTGCTATCTTTTAAATTTAGATATCTTTAAATTCATCCAATCATGTGTTTTGATGTTTTGTGATGTCATCAAATAAGGAAAAAAAAATAAATATATGCTTTATCATAACATATAATATTGCACACACACCTTTTAAATACAATATATGGTATGTTATAATGCACTTTACAATATGGAAACTACATGTGCAGAATAGAAAACTTTGGAAAAAGCCAATCAAAATAATTCAGTTTTGGGATTTAAAAGAGATCGGTTAAATTTCGGTTTAGATCCCCTTCCTCACCAACCCGCGAGTTTGAAGCGCTTTTCCGCGCATGCTCATTAATTACTCTTTTGTTTTAGCCTTTCCATTGGTCGCTAATTAAGTTTCACTTTGAAATAGCGGTATAATTTCCACCATGCCATCGGCGTTTTTAAAAACGCGCCAAGCAGAGGACCCAAAGCACATTTTCACCAAAAAGATCATTTACCTATTTCTCCCATAGAGAGTGAGAAACTATTTTACGTTCGAACAAGTAATGTTATGATATACATTAGCTAAATATATTATAAAAAAATTTGGTGCCACGCCAAAATTATTGCCAAGTCGTAAATAACGCCAGTTGCTTAAGAAGGTGCAATAAACATATAGGTGCTTCTTAATTTCCTCAAATGATTATTTCTTTATAGAAAAATATATTTGACTTCAAGTAAATTGCCCAGTGATTGATTTGGTGATCGTGGGCATATTCTGATGATATTCTGTTATCTAGCTAAAGTTGAATATTTGGTAAAAAATTACTGTATGGTCACCCTTGGCGACTTTTTCAAAATCTCGCCATTTTGTACTTGCGAGGAAAAAAAATTACCTGTGGGGGGGGGGAAATGGGTTGCCAGAAATTGTTATTTATCGCAAAATGTGAAAACTTTGCGCCAAGGGTGACCTGAGGGTGAAGTAAATCTGATCCGAATATTTGTATAAGTTATATATTATATGCTCCCGATACATATTTTAATTTAGCATAGGTAATTGTATTGAAAATATAAGTATTTGTCAGTATTGTACATATGTTGGTTTTACAGAAACTTCCGGAAGTGAAACTAGACTTATACTTTATGAAACATATTGAATCCTGTTGAAGGATTTCTAAAAAAATTAAATATACGATCAATTATAAATACAAGTTGCTGCTGATTTCATTTCAAATGGCCATATTAATGAACCTTTTCTAAAGTCAAATGGCTAGAGGATCGTAAAATAAATAAGTAACACATAAGCTTCATTAATTCTAACCTTTGAAGGTAATTAAAGTTCGCCTTCCTACATCCGAAGGAAATGTTCGATTTACTGTAATTTTTTTACTCTGCTTAACTAATGATCAAGTAAACCTGTCGTTAAGCGAATGTGATTCAGAAATGCCCGGCATTTCTTCCGTTATGTGTAATTAGATTCGTAAAACTCTTTAGCATGCTTTGAAGTTTGATATGTGTTCGGTAATTAATATAATATTGGGTAATTTTCGTTAAAAATCAGAAATTCAAACCCTCTCTTTCCTGAGTGTTTCTGCCCAAATGGCAGAAAAATTCGTAACTATCTTTGGCGAAATTTCTTTTCATAAAATGTGTATAACTCTCGCGTTAATGTTTTTGAATCTTATTTTAAACAACCATTATTAAACTAATGAAAGATAATTTTATTTTAAATACTATGATGCAAAATCAACTCCTTAATAAAATATTGAAACTCAAAAAAATCCTTAATTCAAGAAAATTACGAATTTATAATATTGTGCTAATACTTGAAATAATTTTAACTGAAGCCATTTAATAATACATATGCTTCATTTTAATAATTTTATTACATGTGAATATTTTTAAAGCTTATAAAGAAATGCAGAGCTTTTTAACCACATTCATAATTTTTTAAATACATATTCAAACTTATTTTTTTTACAATAAAAAGAAGCATTAATAAAAATATTGTTAAAATCTTGAACAAAAACAAATTGAATGTTTCAGATTTTCGTGGGTATGAAATTTTTCTTAAAAGGAATCATTATAATTTATTAGGCAATACTGTCGCATATAATCCATAATGCCAATTTTTGAATTTTTTTTGGCAACGAAGAAATGTTCCTAAGATGACGTAATTGCAACCTAATAAATTCCTGAAAAAACTTTTGTTTATCTAAATAATAAATTTATAGCTGATCAATTAAAAAGCGACTAAATATGTTTTTAAAATATTAAGATTAAAAAAAAAGAAAATATAAGAATATTAATTAAAATCCGAAAAACGAACAAAATGTTTTAAATTTTTTCGCGATGACTTAAAAACTAAAAGGGTTGCCAACATAAAGTTTTCTGCATAATAATAATTCTTATTATTCTTCATGTTTATGGATAATAAGAACCAAATTGCCAGATAAATAAAGAAATCCTAAAAAAAAATAAAAAATTCAGAAATTGACATGGTGGGTTATACAGCAGCCGTACTAGTTTTTAAAATAAAACTGCAAATATGGTTTTCATTGATATTTAAAAAAAGAATTAAAAATAAAGATTATCTCTCCTTGTGTTCAAGTTTATAAAGTACGTGTTCAATTTTTTATTCAGTTAAAAGCGGTGAGTTAATAAATATTGCTAAGATTTTGAATATTTGATTATAGATTATTATCGGTATATTTCCGAAAACATTTTATACACACAAAGTATGTTGAATTAATAAAGAACTTAAAATATATATGTTTTATAGTTGCAACGTGAGATTCTCTAAATTTAAGAATATAAACTTAAACATAAAAGAGAAGTGTCCGTACTTTTAAAATGTACTTCCTAAGTTTGTTTTTAATATTATACAGTATTAAAAAAATTATCTATTGGATAAAAATATTATTTTTGTATCCTATTTAGCTAATAGGGTATTTCAACTATAACTTGGTTATAAAAATTTTAAATTTGAAAAAAATTATTCAAAAATATTGAAAATTAGATAAAGTCAATAAAATATAAAATTTCCTAAACTTTTACTTGTGCAATTTATTTCCTTCTATAAAACAGTTGTAGAATTTTGTATATAGTGAGACAATATGTCCATTAATAGATTTTAGTCAAAGAGACTAGTTTAATAAAAATAATTACAATTAAATATTTTGTTAATATGTGAAATCCGTTAAAAAAAATGCCTTTCTTAAAAAAATAAGCAAAAAGGTATAAAATTTATAATTTCCAATAAATAGTAAACTTTTAAAATTATTATTTGGATTTTATTATTATTTTTGTATTGGATAAAACATCTGCATAACCATAAATTTTAATGTTAATCAACAATTTTAGCAGTTAGTGCATTACAGAATATTTTAATAATGAATTTGATTTTGGATGACATTTTAAAAATTTACAAATTCGAATAAGTCATTAAATAAAATATTGAATTTCATAAATTATTGATTTAATTACCGTTTTGTATTTTACGTTTTGTGAAATACATCCACATGTCTACAGTTTCTAATACAGAACACAATTTGTGGACTTAAAGAAAATTAGTTTTAGAGAATATTTTAACTAAGTATCTAGTTTCTATGGGTAGAAAAATTCAGAAAAATAGTCTAAAACATTTAAAATTTAAAAAAATCAATAAATAAACTGCAATTCTAAAATTTGATTCATATTTAATTAATAATTTTATATATTAAAGCATCAGTATATACATCAACAAGTTTTTATACAAGTCAACAATTTTAACTTTTTGTGACTACTTTAAATACTACTTTTTAAAACCATATAATTTGTTTATATGGTTTTAAAAAATAGTACTTTTTAATAAAAGTAAGGAAAAATGTAAGAAATTTAAATAAACTAATAAAAATAAAATATCTTAAACTTTTTTTGTTTTAATGGTTTATTTTGTGAATATTCCTTCAATACTATTTAAGATTCTTTTAATACCATTCAAGATTCTAATCAACTTTAATTACATTATAGAATACTTTAACTATCAGTTGGGCTTAGAAAAGCAGCAGTTTAAAAAGAAATACATGCAAACGTTGGAAATTCGAGCGAATCTATAAAAAAGAAATATAGGTTTCTTTTCATTTTTATTTCTTTTAAAAATTAGAATTATTTAATATTATTATTCATATTTTATTACATTTTGTATTTGTTAGAACCGATAATCCTATTTGAGTTTTTATATAAGTCAACAATTTATGAATAATTTTAGAAATTTGTGTTATAAAATATTTTAGTTTTAAACTCGATTCTAAGAAGAGTCACATTTTTAAATAAATAAGCAAAAATATTTTGTAAATTAGAATAAATAAATATAAAAATAAGATTCTGAAATTATTCTTTGCATTTCCTCTTGTTATATTTTATATTTGGTAAAACATTCCGCTTCATATAAATCACAAATTTTGGATTATTGTGTATAAATTATTGTTACAAAATAACTTTTTGAATATTATATATAAATTCTTTTCGAATATTACTCTTTAAATATTATTATATATAAATTTTATTATATTATAGTAATGTTTTTGAGCATTCAAAATTACGATTTAGAAATAAAATCAGTTTGTTACGCTAAAATCACTCATGTCTGGATAGAAAGAGTTGATTTATCAAAACTATTTTCCAACTGCAGACATTACCATGACATTTTGGCCGGAGATTGTTGAACGTAGACACTCAAAATGGCCGCATGTGACGTAAAATCATGGTGGACTGGCGTGAAAAGCTCCGCAGGAATAAATGGTGTTATAGCAAATAGGGCGTAGCGTCTGGGGTGGGCGACAGCAAACAGAAACCTGCAGAACATTTCTTCGCCGCCATAATTAATATTGCTGCTCCCAGGAAATCCTTAACGCTCTTTCAATATCACGATGTTACGTGTGATTAATTTAGTTTTATAATAATATGTGAATGACGTCGCTTTCTGTAAATTATATTTGCAGTCAGATCATTTGTTCAGAAATGAATTAAATAATAAAAAAATAAACTGGAATTTTCAATGAAATTTAGATCTTAAATTGAACTATCAAAAATGATTTTAACAATTTCACGTGTTAAGAGATGTAAAAAACACTTCTAAAACAAAAGAAATATCTCATCATTTTGTCATATATTAGGTTGGGGAAAAAGAAATCTATTATTTTTACGTGAACTTTTTGTAACTTCTTTCGAATTCGCTTTATAAAAAGGTTTGAAACAGTTTTCATGTAGATTTTTAGGTCTTGTGCGGAGCTACGACTGCTGACAAGTTTGATAATTTTTGATATTTTATAGACATTCTCGACGATGTTGTATCCATGCGAGGTGCATCTTTAGCATCCAAATACCCAAACGGAATCGACGAAATCAAAATTGTGCTTAACTGGTTGTTTCAGTCTTATATAGGACAATAAACACCTTTCACAGTTTTAGCCACCTGGTTAGCATTTTCGCCATTATAAAAGAAAAACTAAAATGTATAGAATTTTCTGTTTGTCTTCTATTTTTAAACCTTGTACTCGTAACTGAATGAATCAAACAAAAAACCGCAAGAGAATATTTTAGTGTCAAATGTCACATTTCCAATGAGCATAAATTTGAAATTGTTTGATAGATACCTCACGAGATAGCGATCACTACAGACGTCTACCGAAAAAATAATGGATAACTTTTTCCCCAAACTAATATAACAAATATACAATAATAATAATAGCATATTTGTTTTTAAATCTTAACATTTCAGTATGAGTTAACCAATTTAAAATATATAAACTAAACTATTTTTAGAAGAATTATAAATTAACACTTTTTCTTAATGAATGAATATTTATCCTTTCAATTATTAGAAGCAATGTGAATTTTCTTGTAAAGAGAATTTTTTTCTGTTGCTTAACTGTAATTTTTTCTTATGCTGACCCATTAAAAAGGAATTTATAGTTAAAAAGAATTTATAGTTCAATTAAAAGGAATTTATAGGAATAATAATAATTATAATTATTAAAGGAATAATAATAAAAAGGAATTTAAATTAAAAGGAATTTATAGTTCAAAGTGGATTACAAACCACTGTCTACACCCAATCCCTAGATGGGAATTGAATTTATAAATTAGTGAATGACACACCACAGTACTAAACATTCGGTGACCAGTTAAACCCTGTTAAATATTAAAAATATTGTATATTTTACTTATTCAAAAAGCGCCAGCCGATGTGGCTGAGTGTTTAGCATTCCTGTCTCCTAGGTTGTTCGTCCCGGGTTAGAATCCAGGCTCAGGCTTTTTTTTTTTACATTTAAATTTATCTAAGGACTTCCAAATGCTTCAAGCTGTGAAATTTATTATTTAGTTTTATATTATATTAATTAAATTTTTAGGTTCATTTAGATTTTTAGAAATAATATTTAGATTTTTATTAATAAAATACATGCTATTTTTATCGCTAATAGACGCCCAACCTTTCTAGTGGTTAGCGTACCTGACTACAGATGGGTGGGACCTCGGTTCGAATCCTGGCTCGGGCAAGGATGTACTTTCTCTCTCTTTTTTGCCTTTGTCCTTTCTTTGTGTGTGAATGGTTGCCTACCCTATAAACGGGTACCTATGGCATGTGTGTACTGCGGAAGTCAGACTCCACATCAAATAAATCAGTTGGAAAAGTGGAGCAGCGCACCCCGTATTGCCAGCCTGGCTGAACCACAACAACATCGCTAATAGAATTTTTTATTTCATATTTTTAGCTTTAATACTTTTTTATCATCCCAATAATTTTAATAAGACCCTTATTAGATGAAAATATATTTCATCATTATCATAATATTCTCATTAAAAATTTATTTGTAATATTCTTTCTTAGTTAGTATAAAGTTTTAAATTAGAAATAGGTTATGAATTGAAATAACATGATTTAATTGTCTCATCGCTTTTAAATAAATCACAAATAAAGCTTCCTTTATATGCATGAGTATATTTATAATAGTTAAAAATTAACTATTATTTAAGAATTATGAAAAAAGTTCATTTTGGCTTATACAATTTTATTTAGAGCACTAGTAGAAAAAGTAAGTAATTTTTCCTTGAAACATTTTTTACTTTAACTAATGGTTAAATTCAGGTTTACTTATATTATATATTTTGATAAATGCCTTCGTTGTGCATAATAAATATTATTTAAATGTTGTTTAATTTTTAAAATAGTTCATCAAATTTATAAAAGTGAAAATCATTGATAACCCTAGAGATAAATAATTTTTTTTAGAATTTTCTTGGAAAAGTTCAATTTTTGTGTAAGAGGAACTCTTAGTTTCATAACTTATATGTCAAACTCTATAACGCAAATTAATCTGTAATAGTTAATATTAAAAAATAGTTGGGCTAGCTTTTTGGGATGTTTCCAACTTCATCTCTATTGACCAAGCTTTTAGCACACAATGACCTTGTAATTTTTAACCCCGAAAACCGAAACCTCTCTTCATCTTATTAATGGAGGCACTTTTTCTTTTATTTACAAGATAGTCTTCTGCTGTTTCGGGTATAGAACTTATTCCATTCCTAAATAAATTACTACCACCCATCAATATTTAAAAACGGTGATGTACAATAAATTTAAAAACATAACCAATTTGACACCGAAGCAATGACCCTCTTCTACTCACTCTACCAAAGTAGAAACATTATACCTCACGGAGTTTTTAATGATCATAAGCACTGTCATTACAGTGGTCTTTGCTGGATGAGTCGGGTATTAAACCTGCTACTTTTCCCACACAGAAAAGCCTCTTTTATCAGGTTACCAAGACTTCTACTCACCTCACCAATGTAGAAACATTATACCTCACGAAAATTTTAATGATCATAAGCACTGTCATTACAGTGGTCTTTGCTGAATGAGTCGGGTATTAAACCTGCTACTTTTCCCACAGAAAACTCTTTTTTATCAGATTACCTAGACTTCTTAATAAATATAGTCAGAAAAGTTTGTTTGGAAATTTTTAATGGGTGTAATATTTCTAAAGATAATCGTCTTTGGCTGGGTGAGTAATAGAACCTGCTACCTTCCAGTCACAGCGATTATTTTCTTCATCAGATCATTGCGGCGATTAAATAGATTAAGAGATTGAATTTAAGGGAAATTTTTATGGGGATAAAGGACTTCTCAGAATGAAGTCTTCAATAGATGAATTGGGGAGTGAACCAGCGAACGTCTGGATACAATGATGTTTTTCTTTATAAATATTCTGTATCGAGCTCCTTAAGAAAGAAATTTTAATGATCATAAGTTTTTGTACCATGATGATCTTCATTGGCTGAGTTGGGTATTGAACCCGCTTCCTTTCCGCACAGCAACACATTTCTTAGTCAAATTCTACTCATCCTTAATAAATAAAAGGAATGAATCTTTTTTTCCCGATGACGGACAGTGGGTGATTGATCCTTCGCCACAATAAGGGCAGAAATTGCTACTCATTTATCTTTACCCGGTGGGCACCTGTGAACAAAGTCGCGGAGATGAGTAGCATTACCCACATCACCACACCATAAACCCGTTTATAGGGTGGGCCTTATTCATACATCATCTCAGGAGAAAGAAAACGTCCATATCAGAACCGGGATTCGAACCAGGGACCAACAGCCTAGGAGTTAGAAACGCTTACCACTGAGCCATCGGAAGACAAAGTGAATGAGTCTTGGAAAGACAGTTCATATTATTTTTTGAAAAGTAATATATTTAAATAGAATATATTATATAATATACAAAATGAAATACAATATATAAAATAAAAAATATAATATTTTTAAATAGAAAAAATTATAATTTCAATATTATTTCAGCAGTCTGATTTTTAATTATTCGATACATTATTCTTAATTATGTTAATTATTAACAAATAAGAAAAACTTTAAAACTAGTTTTGTTTTGTAGTTAAAAATGCATACACTTCCAACTTTTATCAAGCACTTCTGAAGTATGTACTATAAATAGCATCACCAAACTCTGCTTAGAAAAGCCGAAACAGAAAGGTTTATGGGCAAAGCATTCAGAACTGTGGGCATAAAAATATCCAAAAGAAAGAAACCCTTTCTCTCCATATATTTAAATTTAGCTGATTTTCCTATGGAAATACCCGAAAAGCTCGGAGAGTCGGTCTGCTGCTGAATGGATCTTTGGAAATAAACTTCATGAAAATAAATGATTTGCATTAATATTCCAAGAAACACTATAAAGACTGGAGTAAAGTACCGGGGTAGTCACGTGGTCTGGCGTCAGGACACCTTAATGACAGAGTCGCAGAGCCGCCTGTGAGTTCGATCCGTCTTCTTCATCCGGGTTACCAAGGACTCGAGAATCGGAGAGCAAATATTATTTGTTTCTTCACATTTAAGTCATCATTTGGAGTTGATAAAATTTCGAATGATACATTGAGGAATTGTTCCGTGTGTTAGAGTGAAGTTCATTTCATATTTTTGATCTATATACGAAGAGAGACTTTGACCATGGTTTTAATAACACTGAAAATTGTTTTAAGTTTATTGTTTTTAGTAAAATTGTATTTACATCTAAAGTTAAAAATCATATATTTATAAAAAATTTAAAATCACGCTAAGAATATTCCCAATATTTAACTGTAATTTCACTAAAGTTTTATCTTTATGAAATATCTTATTTTAAATCAATCTTTAAATTTTATTTTCTTTTATTTTTACTTTTAGCTAATCATATTGAAATATATAGATTTTAAAATCATCTGGATTATCATCTTAAAATTGAATTAAAATGTATTTCATAACTTAATTTCTTGAAAAGACTATTTGATGTAACGTGGAATTATTTTAAATACAAGAAATTTAAATTTTATCATTTCATACTTTAATAATATTTATTAAAAAGTGGAAAAAAGAAATTTTATTTATTCCGTAGAAACATTAAAAATCAAGCTTCAAATCTCTGTCTTTTCTTGTCAGTCACGTGATATCTTGTTAGATTCGTGATACATTTGCGTTTCTAAGTAGACGCTCGAATTTTACAAACACCTAGGGACCTATAAAATAGTTCTTAAAATAGAAAGTTTGGAAAATAAAAAAAAATAAGTATTAGATCATAAGATTATTTTTTACCACACTGTTTTCTCATTATAAATAAAGTATCATTTGAAAAAAAATTTTTACTATGCATTATATAAAAATGTGAAGAGTAAAATTTCTAATTAAAATCAATTTGAAATTTTCTAATTAAAATACTTGAGATTGGCGCCAATTAATTCTTCAGTTTACGGACACAAATCAAAGAAAAAATTCTTTTAATAATGATTTTAAGTTATTCCAATTTCAGAATCGAAACTGCTTTTGATATATTCTATTCTGATCATTCTCATCAATTAATATTTAATATTGGAGAAAATTATCCACATTATTAAGGGTGGATAATTTATATTATTATTATTACATTATTATATATATATATATATATATATATATATATATATAATATTATTTCTCTGTTATAAATACTGTAATTTGCATTCACTTTTACTGGAAAAGTGGTCAGGGTTTGAAAGAGTTCCTAATTTAAATTTACATACCTTATAATATAACTTTTGATCTGCTTAAATTAATAAATGTTTTTATAAAACAAAGAACTTATTATACACATTTTTCAATATTAAAGTAACATTGGTAGCACTTAATTTATTTTTATGTGTAAGCAAAGAAATGAAAGCTCTCAATTCAAAACAATTACTTTCATATTTAAGGAAAGTATTTATAATAAAAAGCTGGCAATAATATGAAATAAATTACTTTTTGAATTGAATACAAGTATTTTCTTCTTTAAATCATATTTCTACATTATATATAACTTTCTGATAACATTCAATTGAAATATACTTGAGTTTAAAATGTAAATGAATACTACAAATTGTTTTATTTTGATTGAAAATCTTTGAACATTGAGAGTTTTGGTGTCTCGGATATTTCCCTGTAAATACCCCAGAATTGAGAGCTCTACCAGATGAATATTTTTAGCAAATTTCATTTCTAAAAGTAATTTATTAGGATTTTTAGTTCGTATTATTATTTTGTGCATTTCATTCAGTGTAACTGAATATCAAAGTATACATGTAAAAATTTAAAATCTTCGAATGTTTAAATTATAAGTTTATTTATTTGAATACTTAAAACCATTCAAGAAACTTATAATTATAATAATAATACTATTTTTATTAAGGAATATGCATAAATATTGCTATTAAAGAAGTAATAATATTTATAAATAGCATTGAAATACTTCAAATTTATATCACAAAACTCTTATGATGTCATTTAATTTATAGTTATTTTATTTAATCAGCTTTAAATGGACTCTCTTTGATATACAATGAAATTAATATTGAATCCTCAATTAAGAATATTTCTAGTCATTTATTTTATCAAGTAAAATTCTTTTAAATAATTCGTTATCGATCCAAAATAAATCTAGAACTCTTATAATTATTTAAATCTTTCGAGAAAAAAATGTGTTTTATTTATCAAAATTTAAAGGTAGAATGTAAGTGTGCGTTATTTTCTGATATTAAAGAAATAAATCCAATTTTCTTTCCCAATCGTAAAAGAAACAATGGACGAGAAAGTACGGATGCCCTTCACACTCAAGATGTACAGCCTGGATGTTTTTCCTCTTCCCCTATCTCCATCCTCCCTTTCTCTCTCCTCTGAGTCTTCGATTGAATGTGGAGGTAGCACAAGTAATAGAGGGTGTTTTCCAACACTTCACGATCGCAGCGCCAGGGGTGGCGGCAGGCCACTACATGGAAGCCCTGATTTTCCTCTAGCAGACGACTATGAAGACCGCCCGCGAAGGGGGGGTCGAATCGCGTTCACGTGCCTAAGCATTTTTCATACACTGACAACACAAGAAATCCATCCCGTCCTACAAATCACGACTTGTAAAAAAACACTCTTTCTAATTGTTGACAAAATGTGTTGTCTGTCTGGTCTGCTCCTTTCCCTGTGTCTTTGTGAGGATTTTGTCTCCCGTACGTGATATATATATATATTTTTTGTGTTTCCTCGTCTTTTTTCACAGTCGTTTGATTGTTAGTTGTTGTTTGTGGTGCCGTTCCAGGTGCACGTGGCCTTTGTGGATACAAACAAACTCTGTTTGAGATTTTGTTGAGATGTCTGGCAGGAAGAAGTCTTCCGGGTGAGTGCATGTTTGCTTTGTTGACAGGCTAGCAGATGAATGAGATCCACCCTTCTTTTTCATATTTACTGCCATTTCGCTTATTATTGTAGTTAGATCTTCATAGTGTTACATTTTCTTATTAAAGTTGTAGAACTAATAACAAGTTATACATGGGGATCAATAATAACAAATTCCCCATCTATTTCAGATTTTCTATTATTTTATCTCTTATTATTGTAGTTAGACTTTCATGGTAAAAAATTTTTTTATTAAATTTTTAAAACCAATAACAAATCCTACATGGAGATCAACAATAGCAAATTAACCATCCATTTCAGATTTTCCACTATTTTATCTCTTATTATTGTAGTTAGATCTTCATTGTGTTAGATTTTTTACAATGACAAAGATCCAGTTATTCAAGAGATCCATAGAAGAAAATTTACCAACTCAGTTTCAAGTTTACCACCTTACTATTACAAATAGTATTGTTTTATTATTATTTTTAACCATAAAGTGGTTGTTTCTTTCTTTATAGTTGAGATCCTGTGTACGTCACTTTATTTTACTTATAATTGGTATGTGAATGAAACAAATAATCGTTTTCCCCAATAATGTTGAATAGACAATTTTGTCCACCCATCCAAAACAAGTCAATGTGTCAGTGGGATGAGCTGTTCAGTGAACAGTTGGAAAACCTTTTTTGGTCAATATCTTAGTGGGTTATTTTATATATTATTGAAGATTTGTCTCTTTTGATACCGCTCTTAAAAAATAAATACTTATTAATCATTAAGTAAAGATAAATTTGTTTCATGTAGCATGTAATGTCCATTGAATATTAATATTTAATTGTTTGTGCAAGCAATAAATAAATCATAACATCCACTTTATGGTTAGTTTAAATCGGCAAGGATGGTTTTGTTAAATTACTAACAAAGGTCTAGTTATTTAACGAGATCAGTAGTAAGAAATGACCAAATCCTTTCTAGATTTGTTAATTTTTGCTTTCTTATTATTGAAGTTAGTTTTTCACAGTGTTAAATGTTTTATTAAATTTGTAAAATTAACAATAAAGACCCAGTTATTCCAGAGAGATCAATAGTAAGAAGTTTTTTCCCACTTTTCAGATTTGCTATCTTTTAATTTCTTACTAGTGAAGAATACAATTAAATATTTTATTAAAGTAATAAATTATAAAAAAAAGCCACTTACTGAGAAAGTTCATAAATTCCCCCGATTTCACTTCACATTTGGTAAATGTTTCATTTGGCGTTTGTAGCAACATCTTCATAGTGTTAAATATTTTATTATAAAACAGTAACATAAATAAAATTGTTATTCAACAAGGAAGATAATAAGAAATTCCCAATTCCATTACACATTTGCTAATATTTTATTTCTTATTATTGTAACAAGTTCTTTATTGTGTAAGATATTTTAGTAAAATTGTAATAAAAAATAAAATCTTCAGCTAAATGCAAATGGTAAGAAATTTTCTCTTTCGTTTCAGATTTTTTACCACTTTCATTTTTGTTATTTTAACTATATAGCATTCAATTGTGCCACATTTTTTTATAAATTTATAAATTAACTACTCTGACCAGTTATTCTAAGCGATCAATAATAAGATATATCCTCCCTTCATTTCAGATTTGTCACTATTTCACTTTTATTAATCTTATTAATACAGAACATGGCTAAGGATTTCATTCAAATCTTGACATCAATATGAGAAAGCCTAATTATTCAGCTATCGATAATAAATAAATAGTTAAACTTACTTCTCTGTATCATATTTGTTTCCATTTTACTTATTGTGTAGCCAGTCTTGAAAACTGTCATTGATTTTATTATAAAATTATATATAAAAAAGGGTCGATTGCGCAGGAAATTCATTTATGTTCTTATTTCAAATTTTTTGTGCGGTTTTTGTTTATTATTATGACTAATAATAACTATAACCTATTAAGTTTATAGTTAATTTTTTATTGATTTGTAAATTTATAGTACTTGAAAAATCACCAATTATTCAGTGACATTCTATCTCAGTTATTGATATTTCAATTTTTCTATCCTTTTGTTTTTTTGTTATTTTTCCTTATATCATTTCCTTTCTTACTATTTTTAATACTAAATACTGTTTAATTCTTTTTCACAAAGTTATAAAATTACTCTCAAAAGCCCAATTACACAATAAAATCAAAAATAATAATTAAAATATTTATTATTTTACAAATTAATAAAATTATGTTTCATTTTAATTTTCTTTGATAAAAATATAATTTTGAAAAATTCAAATTAATGATGATTTTTTTTATTTTTCTGAGTATTTATCGGTAACATTGAATAAATATTACTTACTTATAATCATATTTAGAAATTATTCAGAGCATAATATACCTAAAACATTTTTTGCACGTTTATAACAAATCTATTCAATTAATTTGAAAGCAGTTTAAAATAATATATTGACAAATAACAAATATTTACTTATTGCATAACTTCATTCTAAAACCATGAATTTATAAAACAGAAGTTTTTCGAAATATACTTCTTATCAAAAGAATGTAAATGATATGAACATAGTTAAAATTATACATTTATAAAAAACAAATATTTGACTATGGTATAACTTTCTTTAGAAATTACGTATTAAAAACGAATTTATTCATTAGGCCTTAGAAAAATCATACGATTAATTTAAAAATACTTTTAGAAATATATTTACAAATAACAAATATTTGTGCATTGTTTCTAATTCCATTTAAAAATATATTCAAAACAGAATTTATTCAAAATGGTTTCTTTTGTCCTTAGCTAAAAACACTTAATAAAAATAAAGATATTTTAAAATAATACATTTATGAATGAAATATACGTATAAACGTTTTGTGGTTTTCATGAAATTCATAAATGTTTTTGTATTTTTAGAAATAAAATCACATAAGAGATTTATGATTTTTTTCATAATAGAAAAATAAATCTAAGAATATATAAATGAATTCTTGTAAAACAAATATATGGAACTATGTAATGAGATTTATAAATGATTACCGTGAATATTTTTATGTATAAAAAAAATTAAGTTTGCTATATTATAAAATAAAAAATTACTCTCTTAATATGATCATAATATATTTATAGTTGGTTTTTTAATAAAATGAGATGAAAAAAACATACTTTCAATTAACTTAAAAACTTTTTATATCTATAAAACTGTTTGAAACCTGAAATTAAATATTTAAATAAATATTACTGAAATGTAGATTAAAATTTGGGTGCAGATTAGAAATCGTAAGTCTAAATAATAAATAAAAAGACACCATAATCTGTTATCCAAAATAACAAAATTAGGTTGAATAATTTCAATCTAATTTAATATTTCATTCAGGAGGTTTCCAGTATTTTGGCTCAAAAGAATTTAAAATGAAACGTAAAATTTTTTATGAATATCTTGAAATTCCAAAAAGAATATATCGTAAATATTTGAATTTCAGTTTTTTAATTAAAATTAATTTTTATTCTTATCTCCCCTATCTTGATTTCTTTATTACTTCAGTAAATTGCCTTGTCAGCATTACCATCACATTCGATCAGAAAGTTTAATAAGAAGAGTATACATATTTATTAGTAAATTCTTTCTTTTTTATAATAATCTCTTTGATATCTGATTCTAAATATTTGGCTTAAGAATGCCACTATGTAGCCTATATTGATGCTGTTTCAAAGCTTAAAATCACATAGTAATGAACAGAATTAGTCGATAAATCAAAAACCGCATTTAATCAGAAATTAATTTTGAAACTTAATCGATGACTATTATTTATTTAGTGTTATTATTGAAAAAGTACATTTAGTATTATGATAATGTCATATTTTTGAATATAAACTTTGGTTTAGTCTTATATTTGAAAAATAAACAAGAAAATACTTGATTTTAAAGCTTCGACAACGTTCGTGCATTTTCATGATATGTGTCTAAATATAAGTACCAAAATCTAATGAAATCAACTGATGTTACAAGATTATGATTAATCATCTTAAATATTAAAAGCAGGCGTAATCTGTTGTTAGTCAGAAGTTTTACATAAACGATTTTCACTCGTAATATCCAAGAGAAAAGGCGACTTGCTACAGTTTACTGAAGAGCTCTGGCAGGGAAAAGGAATACTCTTGCGTGCAGAAAGTTCGATACTCGATCTATCGTACTGCCATCGTACTGAGTAGGCTTATGGACTGTAATTTATCGTATTGCCGATATCCAACTGTCTGGATAATGTGGATGTTTAGAGACGATAATACATACTCAGCTTAAATATCGATGTCTTCATTTGATTAAGAATCAAAATTGTATGATGGTTGGGGACAATTTTAGCGATTTTGATAGAAATAAGTAGATAAAGCACTTAACAGACAATAGGCAATCAAAAAGTATCTTGGCATAATTTATAATTACTCATTCATATTCTAAACTGGAGTCTTTATCATACCTCCTGAAGTATTCTTTTATTATTTAATTCGTAATTTTCTCTTTTTCTTTGCATATTTTATATGTGTTTATCTACTTACTTAAAAATTTCGAAACCAAAGGAAAACTCTTTGATATTTCGCCAGAATACGTAAAAATACGAAACATAAATTCATTATAAACATAAGAAATATTATAGTAAGTTTCAGTATTTCTTTTCATTTTTTAGAGTTTAAAATAGGATAAAGAAAAATGCCATGCAAATCATGTATCAGAATCAGTGTATGTTCCACAATACATAGTTCCTATAATTTTCTTGGAAATGATACAAATTTATTATAAAAATTTATTTTTAAATAGGAGTTGTTTATTATTCGCCGATTACTAGCAAATCTGCTAACGCTTCTATTTTTCTATTTCATTTATTCACTATTTCATAATTTAATTATTTAACATAATTTTTACTCAATTTTTTACGGTGCAAAAAATCTATTTATTTCGTAATCTACAATTAAAATGTATAAAAAAATAAACCGCAATCCATCAAAAAATTTCCAAGAGATTTAATTTTTACAGTAAATTTAATTACTTTCTATGGTGACATTGCTCATTATAGAAACTTCTGTCGAAATCAAACAATGAATTTACTAGCGTTTTCACTTCAATAAATAAAATATTTCGATAGTCCTACTTGCATTTCCTGTTTGACAGCACGAGTGAAAAGAATTTCATTTCTAACGTTTCAAATCTTATTTTCAGAACAACCCTCCAAAATTCACAAGACGAATTCGCAATTTGAAATCTGGTGACAATGAAAAGTAAATTTCATTGAAAAGCCAGGAGGGGGGGATGAATTTCATTCATGTTCTCAGCCAATCAGAATCACTTCATTTCCTTTTACTGGGTGAAGAACGATTGCAAATTTCGAAATCCATCATCTTTTCCATCATAGAAGACATTTCACTTACCATTCGAGTACGAAAATTTAAACAGAATATCAACCTAATGAAAGACATAGATGCTAAAAACATGGAGCTTTTGTGCACCGTAAAATCAATAGATCGCAAATTCTTTTATGATGGGACCTGAAGTAAAATGCCGAGAAAAAGATTTGAATTTAGAATTTTTTTTTTTATATTTATTCATGAGTTTAGAATGTAAGTGGGGTTTTCTGAAATGGTTACTTAAATGTAAATATATAAGAAAGGAAACATTTATCTGTAATCATTTTTCTTTCGCTTTTAAGTTATGAAATTTCAACTCGTAGTTTTTGGAGAATAATGTTTGAATACCAATAAGAATAGGTTTGTGGGTTTTATTCACAAAAATAAAACTGTCGAATGTAACAGTTTAAAATTGAATTTCAGAATTTCATCAACAAGAATATATATGAAATTTTTGTGGGGATCAAATATTTTTGAATTTCATCAATGCAAATTTATTTTTAAATTTACTTCATGGGCAGAAATATCTTGATTTTATTAACAGAAATATATTTTTAAATACTTCTGGATTTTATCAATGTGTATTATACATATCCAGTTACGTGCATATCAAGTACATTTTTAAATTTTAGTTATGAAAGAAATTCTTCATTCTATCAACATAACAATATATTTACACTTTCTGATGTAAAAATGTATCAATAACAATATTATTTTAAATAAAATAGCCCAATATATATTTTACAATAAATTTAAGTAAGCATTTAACTGTGCATAATTTTTCTTATAATTTTTGTTTATTTAAATAACATACTAAACTAAATTCAGCAACACGGCAGCTCCCATGGGTTTAAGGCCCTAAGTGATTTTATCTGTTTTCCTGACAGAGGGCCCAGAATTTCGAAGCACTTGTGTCTATTAGAGGGTCATCTTAACACGATTGTCCCCCATACTCCCTATATCTTACCCTCAGTATACTCCCAGATTCACCAAATATATACTTCTATTGATAAAATGAAGAGTTATTTTTTTTCATACCTAAAATTTAAAACTGCGCTTACTCCCAAGAGCGTATCGTACTTAGTTTTATAGACTGGCAGAAAATATGAAAGACTGAGACAACCTCGAACAGCCCGAGTCTCAAACCAATATCTTGGAATGCCGAGGCGCTACCACAACGCCCTCTGGATTCACTTAAATCAGATCTATTAAATATTTAATATTTGCTTTATACCAATCTCAGCTGCAATATGAGTTTAAATCCCATAATCTTAAAATTAATTTTATCAGCAGTTTACAAGTATTTAGAAATTAATGTGTTTATTTATCATAATTTTTTTTGTTATATGTGACGAATTACAGCATAAAAAATCTCCACACACACATATAAAGAGAGAGAGAGAAATAGAGATACACAGTACAAGCACATGGAATCAATAAAAAAGTTTTTAATAATGACGGGCACTGGGTGATTAACCTCGTCGCCCCTACCAGGCAAGAAATTACTACTCATTTATCGTTACCTAGTGGGTACCTGTGAACCAAGTCAAGGAGGCGAGTAGTAGTACCCACATCACACCATCAAAAACCCGATAATAGGGGGGGGGCATACATTATCTCAGGAAAGGACAAGAAACACGGAGAAAAAACGAGAAAGCACATCCATGCCGGGATTCCAATTGAGGTCCTCTCCATCCGAAGTGTAATCAATAAAATACAATACAAACTAATATATATTCTTTGCAATCTAGCCAACACAAAATCAGCTAATGAGAGTTTTTAAGAAAAGAGTGTTTTATTTGCATAGTTGACCAGTTGACCATCTCCCTATAGATGAAGACATGGCCCCTATGCTTTTTTTTTCGATTCGTACTGTATAGTTTCTTCTTATTCTTACTTTGAATTTAATTCTTTAAATTACAACTTATATATATATATATATATATATATATATATATATATATATATATAATGGATCAGTAGTTCCTGAACACAATTTAAATCGAATAATTCAAAATTTTTATGTAGTGGTGAAATGCATTTTTTAATTATAATAAAAGCTCTCCAACTCACACAATTTGTTTGTGTATGTGAAGTTAGAAGTCATATTTTTATTTTTAAGTTCATCGCTTAATATAATAGCAGACTTGTCTTTAATAGAAATATATTATTTTATTGTTAGTCTTGAATTTTAAACTTTATTATTAGTCTTATCAGCTTTATTTATTAGTCTTAATCAAATTTCATCGGTTGTAAAAAAGTGAATTCATAATAACATGTAAAACAACCTAAGCACATCCACAATTTTTAATAAGATTTATAATTTCTTGAGGATTAGAGAATATCTCATACTTGTATATTAATTTTTGTATTGACAAAAAAAATTTATAAATACAGAACACTATAAACAAACGTGTACCAAGAGTTTACGCTAATGAAAAAATATCACTTTTCAATTATAGTTCTAAAATACCATTGATTAACTTAAATTAAAAGACATTCTCAAAGTATACTATTAAAATAATGTTTTATAATAGCTGTATAAATATTAAAAGGGCTTAAAAATATCAAAAGTAATAATAATTTCGAATATTTATGAGTGTGCTTGAAATCAAACAGAATTAAATCGTTTCAAAAGTGTTTTTATGAAACTTTGTTGAATTCTAAATTCAGATATCAATCACACAATGTCTTGTTTTATATAGAACAAAAACTTATTTGTACTGAATATATTTTTGTTCCGTACGTCAAGAAGATTGAATTAGATCACTGTCAAAAAACGCCTTCCCTTCTTCACAGTTTCAAACTTCAGTTTTCAGGATGTGTGTGGGTTTTTTTTATTTTTCCGGAAAACTTCACCCTTAAAGTTTGCGTATGTTTTCGAATAGAAAAATTATTTTTTTATTAATTGCAATCTGGCCTCATTATCAAGATGGGATTCATAAGGGCTCAGATCTGAATTCTGCATCATATTAATGCATGGAACTGAGTTATGTTATTTGTATACTACAAAGTTTATATTCTTAAATAAATAGTATAGTATAAATTAATTTGAACTAATTAATTTCTTGCTATTACCTGTTTTTTCATCCTCAGTTTTTCGTTCGGATTTTATTTGTAACTTTTTTCAAAAGCTTATGTTTGATTAACAGTTTAAGGCTCGCATTCTTCTATGGAATATATATATATATATATATATATATATTCTATTCTATACAATAAAAATATTTAACTTGATTTCTTTATCAATTTACAATCATTTTTTGCCCACGTCAGTAGATTCTACCAGAAATTACAATTTTAATTGGATTCTGGTTCATTAAAATCACTTACACCATAGCATGATGTTATTAAAAGAAACCAATCATAAAAAGAATTCGTTATGGCAACCCAAATATTAATTTTTTGTTACTTTAGAATTATTATTTATTTTTGATTCAAAGCATTGCATAATAAGAAATTCACTTAGACATTTTCAAAGGAAAAAGGAAATTTATTGGGTAGCTTAATATAAAACACAAATATCTATTCATATGTGCATGTATAAAATTACATTTACGAAGGAATGTTTCATTAGATCTGAGAAATAACTTCATTTCCAAGGGGTGACCCGAAATCTTGAGCCAAAATTTTAAGTATTGGTGTTCTTTTTGCTCATTAAAGGAATCTGCAGAGGAAAAGCAAGATAATGTCTTCAGTCGTTATCTTAGATGAGAAGAGAAAATTGCTGGACATAAATCCATTCCTTTGAAACCAGCCATCCTAATAATTTTCAAGGATTAATACTTTTTATGGAAATATATCTAGACATTTTTTTTACAAAAACTGATCAAGTAAAAATTATGTATCATATTAAATTCTTAAAATTAATAAATTTGCATGAATAAAATCTTTAGTCTCTCTGTCCGTTGAATATTTCTTTGGAATTGAAATGGGAAGCGCTCCAAGGAATAGAATGAACCTTAAATTAAGATTTTGGAATTTCAAAGAAAAGTGATGTTTTTCATTTCGAAATTTTTATTTTAGCTTTTGTTAATTTATTGAAATAATAATAAACGATGATTTGTTTTCCCTGTAAAGTTGCTATTTCATGAAGTCATTCATTTAAGGGATGCAAAATATTCTTTTCCAGAATTCTTCTCGCTTCAACATTTATGCGCCTTTATTTTTTCCCTTTTAAAATTATCATCTATGCGTAACTGCTGGGAGTTGGATATAATATTTATACCATAGAATATTGCTTTTTTCAATATTCATATAGTCTAATGGTATTTATTATTTTTTGAAAAATTATATTTTTTCTCATTGCAGCGTACGTCTTTACGCTTTTTCCAATGCAGTGCCGATAGAACATGCATTAGAACGTGAATGAAATGAAATCTGGATTTCACCTTTTGATAATTTCATAAATAATAGAAATTTTTAAGAGTTTAAGAACTTATTCTATTTGTTTTTATGATATATGTACGTGAAATCTCATTTCGCGGAACACATGATCATTGATTTTGAATACAAAAGATCATTGTTTTTCAATTTCGGAGTATTTTTCTAACTTTCGTCGATTTTTTACTGAAGACTATTGCTTACGAATGCTGTCGGAATTCGTACGTTTTATTTTTAAATGAATATAGTAACTGCATTATGTCAGGTATTGTATGAAATATTTTTTTGGAAAATAGCATTGTTTTTTAACCATTGACTACATGCGTGCGATTTGCAGTGGATCGGGAGAACATATAGGCCAAAAAAAAATAATATAGTTTGTCAAACAAAGAAAAAATTTTAAACACCATTTTCAATTTCCGTTATTGTTGATTAACAAAAGGACCTTTCACTTTTATTTCTTGAATGCATATTTATAAGCTGAATTGTAGAGGTTTATCAGGTTTACTCCCTTGTGATACGTGAACACGGTCTATTATTAACACCTAGTGCTACTAAAAGATTAAATAGTAACGGTTGTTCAAATGCTTTAGGCTGTTAGATTCTCTATTATGTGGCTTCGAAAAATATATAATTTAATAAATTTGAAAAATTAAATAAAAATAATATATTTTTCACAATTTTTTTTTCAAATTGTGATTTAATTTCTGAAATGTAGCTAACTAATAAGATCAAAACATAACTTGAAGTTTAAAAACATTTTAAGAAATGAAAAGTCGATACTAAAAGGAAAACATTAAATTTATCAGTTTAATATTGAAAATGAAGATTTTTATTGAAAATAAAATTTTTATATACAATTATCATTGATTTACTATTTAATGAAAGTTTTTTTAAATACTTAACACAAAACACTTTTAATACATGATACAAAAAAAAATTATTCTCTTAAAAAACGAATAAGGAAAAGTAATATATCAAATATAAGTAAAGTATTTTTCTACTTTTAATTTTTTATTTCAAAATCTCATTGAATTTAACAACAACACCTTAATTACATTCTTAAGGCATTAAATTGATGCTTAAATAAATAGTAAAAAATATTGTTCACTATTTAATAAAATAAATATACAATATAAATATTCAATAAAATATGTATGAAACAAAAATATTCAATAAAATATGTAGGAAATATAAATATTCAATAAAATAATTAGTCAAGAATTTAAAATTTCAAGAGTAAAAATGTTTTTTTTTAATTATTAGTTTTTTAGTAAATTATATCATTATAAATTATATAAATAATATAATGTGAATAAGTGTTATAAGATTTATTAATAGAGGCAAATATTGAGAAAAATAAATATAATATATAGCAAATGTTGCAGAGTATAAAAAAATTAATATTATTTGTTGAGAATTTTGTGATTTTTGTTTTGAATATATTTGTGTAAAGATAGCTATTTTCATTATGTTTGAATCATTTTCTAATTGAATGTTATGTGCAAAAAAAAAGTTCTAAAGTTATAAAAATTTGAAACTATGGCAATCTTTCTTGCCATCAAATTCTTAAAATGTACCAACAAACTTTAGGAATGCATATAAAAGTTATTATGCTTTGATCATTAAGAGTAAAATAATAAACATACTGTTTTTATAATAGTACATATTATATTATTAACCATAAAGTGGTTGTTTCTTTCGTTACGATTGAGATCATGTATACGTCACTTTATTTTACTTATAATTGGTCTCTGAGTGAAACAAATAATCACTTTCACCAATAATGTTGAGTATAAAATTTTGTCCACTCATCCAAAACAAGTCAATGTGTCAGTGGGATGAGCTTTTCAGTGAGCAGTTGAAAGGAAAAGTTTAGCCAATATCATAGTGGGATGGGTTATTTTATATATTATTGGAGATTTGTCTCTCTTGATACCGCTATTAAAAAATAAATACTTATTCATCATTCAGTAAAGATAAATTTATTTCCTGTAGCATGTAAAGCACATTAAATATTAATATTTGATTGTTTACACAAGCAATAAATAAATCATAACATAAACTGTATGGTTAATTTAAATCGGCAAGGATGATTTAAATGTTTTTTTTTATTTTACATTCAAAATTATTGTCATAAACTATATTACACAGTGCATTATAAGTAAGAAAACAACTTTTAAACTCATCTTTTTATTCGTGTACTGAAATATTTTGTAATGGTTAAAAGTGAGCCATGACAAAAAATATTGAAAATTACTGATCAAAACTATTGCTGAAGTTAATTAATAATAATTTTAGCAATAGTTTAGATCAGTATGATAATAACTTCTACAATAGTAGAAATGAAAATAGTGACTTTAAAAAAAAAGGCATTTTTTGGATGTCACTATAAATTATTAAATCAAAATATATATAATGAATTTACCAATACATTTAAAGAATAAAGCATTTTGATTGTTTAATGCATATTAGATGATTTAACTTATATTCTATTCAATTAGTTACCACATATTAGCGAATCTTCAGGTTTTTCAAAAAGCTTTGTGAGAATTGAGTCTTTGGCATATGTGCTTGAAATACACATTTCATACATTCAAGCACAAAATTTAAACCCACAGAACCTTCGGGATTAAAAGTACCGCAATCTTATCAGAAATGCAGATTTCAAGAAGTAGTTCGAAGCAACATGTTGAGGTGACATTTGGTGATGAAAAATGATTAAGTTATTACATTTTGTGCGGCAAAAGCTTTTGATCAAACATGAGAAAACAAACGAAACGTAAGATTAGTACCATTGAATAACATTGTTGAAATTTTAATAATTCTTAATGTTGCTTTTCTCGAATTGTGTGAGAAATATATTAAAATTTAATACCAAACTTTTAAATCTGTTATTTTTCTGTTTGAATCACTGTCTATAATAGACAAATATGTCAGTTAGAACTCTTGAAAGTTAGTAATAAGTTTTGTAAAGAAATACGGAATAAAATATACAATGTTGAAATTTTAAGCGCTGAATTAATATTTCTGAATAGAATGTATGTTAGTTTTTAATTAATAATACATTTTGCTGATTTGTATTCAATGATAAAGTTTAATACAAAAGTCGAAGAACAATTTTTTTTATAAATTTGATTCATTTATTGTAGGATTAAGATTAAAACGAAATCAGTATCTTTTTTATGCATTATTAATCTAATGGATGAGCTTTTAGTATAAAGTAGTTCAGTTTGAAAGATAATGGGTTCAAATCCCATTTATTAATATGTGTTTATAGGTTCAGAATCATTTTAAATCGTAAGTCTAAGTAAAGTTTACCTTCTATCGCAAAAAGTGATAGTAAAAACGTAAACGAACAAACCATTTTATATCGAATTAGAAAAAAAAGTATAATAGTCAAAAGTTTATTTATATATATTTATTTATAAGTTAGTTTAGTTAATTATGTTATTTCTACTTGGAAAACAAGAAATATTTTACTAAAAAATATGTATGAATTAAAAATTGCTGTTATTTATTTTTTTAAAGTTATTTTATATAATTTTTTAAAACAAGCCTTTTAGTTTCGAAGAATTTAGTACTTTACAACAGTATTTGAAATATAGAAAATTAAAAATTATGAACAGTAAAAATGTCTTGCTTGTGTTTATTTGTTGCATATAATATTTTGTTTATATACTTTAATATTTGTTTATATATTCATTAATATTTTTTATTATAATATAAAATAATAAAGAATTATATTCATAGAATCATTATTATTCATTAACATGTATAACAAGTAAAATAATGAAATATCTGTTAATAAAATATATTTAAACATATATTAGTTTTAAATATAACCTGCTCTTTCTCAGAATTTCAGAATGAAATCTAAGTAATTTTTTAATTGTATTTCTAATAATTGCATTAGTTAAAACTATGTTGAAACACACAAAAGCTAATTTATACATAGGATTATTAAAGTGAATTACCACTGCAAGCACCCAAACACTATATTGGAAACAAACTATTGAATCGGAGGCTTGAGGGCTAAACATAAGGCCTGCACCTCGTTTAATTGTGCAAAGAAATCACTTTGATTAAAAGAAAGATATTTACTCAAATTATTACAGAAGATTTGAAAAAGAAATTTCAAGTATTGCTTGTATACATTTACGTTTTAAAGCATTGCCATTAAGTTCTCAAAATAAAAAATTACATAGCTGCTACTATATTTTGATTTTCATAACAGAAAGACTGAATTCCTTGGACATTTCTGAAATTCTGAAAAACAGTAAATAGGAAAAAGCTTTAAATTATGATCAGTTTGCATCATGAGTGCATGAAGGTATATGGATGAAATGAGTCTAATCTTCAATCCAAACGTATGCAGATTCAATCCCCGGTTCAGGTATTTTGCATTGCTTGTATGTTTTCAGTCACTTTTTGAAATAGAGAGCTAATTAAATTTTGTAGTACAATTTGAAGATGCTTTCCAAGCACTGCAAACCTTCA
>JAPDSC010010119.1:523659-534048 GCA_026290005.1 Latrodectus geometricus | reverse complement strand
TTTTTTTTTTCTTTTTTTTTAGTATTTTGTTTTACTTTTAAATCCAATCCTGACATTTGCATTGCTTGACAGAGTTTATAGTTCCTTGTCAAATATGTAGAGTTGATTTTTTACTCGTACAGATGCCGCTAGATGGCAGCACTAAAAGCCTGTGGTGGATCTTCTATTTTTTGAAGCAAAGTCCAAGTAGAAGTCCGTAGACTTTGGTATGCCACCGTCTGAGAATTTGATTTATACTGGAAATCCTTGAGATATTTAAATTTCCCAGTCCTCATTAATGAATACGATGGCTCTTATCTGGTCCCAGAATCGAACTCACTTCCTTTCGGTCGCGAAAACTACACTCTCTCAGTTGAGCTACCAAGCCTTTGGCTAGAGTTTACTGGAGATAGTTGAATATCTGAAGCTGAAGCAGAAACTTTTTTTTTTATTTTTGAAACATGATACTTTTTTCGGATACACTTGTTGTCATATGGTCTTACAACTAATTTTATGGTTATTAAGACGATAAAAAAATCATTGAACTTATTAAGAAAAAAATTTGCTTGAATACAATTCAATGAATGTTAAATTAAGAAGCAGGTTGTAGCTTATGCTTATAAAATAAAATGCATTTTTAAATATAAGAACTTTCTCTTTAGAATTTTTTCATATTTACTTTAATCAAAATCCTTCTTTAACTAAATTCCTTCATTAATCATACTTTTCTCTTAATTATAATCCTTAATCTATTATGGTATTTTGTCCACTAAAAATAATTATTAATTATTCCACAATATGATGACTGCTGCCGTAGATAACATATTAACACATCCAATAATCTTCCCTTATAGTAATATCCTAATCTAACCATTATATTTAAATACTTACAATTCACACAAAAATATTATAGGATAATAAAGAGTTAACTTTCAAACCTTTAGGTGATTTTATTTTCGATCAACTGGTCGATTTTTTTGTAAAGAATAACATTAAGTGGAAAACTTTTCAGATAATTGTTCACTTTTATATGGTTGGAAAACATGCTTAAAAATATTTAGAACAACGTTAATTAGTCTATAAATAATGAAGTAAAGCACATATTCGAGCTACTTGCTGACTTTTCAGGAGTTTCCCCAGGAAATAATTAAGGGCTGTGTGAATGGTGTTTCAAAAAACAGGAAATTCTTAATAATTAAGTGCCCAACGAAGCATGACAGCCGTACGCTCCAGTTCAGGATTTTGCTCGGCATAAAAGATTCTTTTTTTTCCTAAAAGTTAAAAATACGTTGCTTTTGAAAGTTAAAAAGTTTTGTCTCCTAAAACATTTTTTAGTTTTCCGCTTATAAATATTAAAAGCTGACAACAATTCTTTAAGCGTAAAATCTGTTTCTAAGAAAACAAGTTTGTCTAATGTCTTTATTAATAGGAAGCATTTTGTTGAAAAATTTGCTTTCTCATCTGATTCAAAATAGCTTGTTGATAATTTCAATCATTAGATTCTAAGCAAAAATAATCTATATTATTTTTGCTTCCTCGTTTAGTTGGAATTAAATTATTCTGCTTCAGTAAAGAGCGATATACTTGTTTTATCAAACAAAAAAAGAAATTAAATATACTTTAAATAATCATTTTTATATATCTGGGTAATTTTAGCAATGTTGTATTAAAATTCCGTGTATATCTAGAGTTAGAATTTAAAGGGAATTTTGAGCTAGATTTCAGCCGGGAATCGAACTTATAAATAGCTGAGATAAAACATGCAGCCGCCAGTTGAGAACGGATTATAAATATATATATATATATATATATAATTTTTTTACTTTATCTCTATCAAGCACTTAAATGAAAATCTCAAAGATTTCTAATTAATAGGTAATTAATTAATAATAATCTAAAGATTTTTAATTAACATCTCCAATCTTGGAGCCGCAGTGACCCGGTTGATTAACGTGTTCGTTCTTGTCATCTGAAGGTAGTAAGTTCGAATCCCAACCCAACCAAAGATCTTTCGTGTTCTCTAATGGAGGCTGGGCATGTTAAATTTGTCGTGGTCTCAATGTCCTCCATTTGAAATGATACCTCTGGAGGGGTAGGCTAAGTATTGGAGGATCTTCTGCCTGCTTTTAAATTACAAAGTCCCCCACTCGGCTGCTTCTATCTAACTAATAGAGCCAAATTCAGGCTAGGTACAGAAAAGAAAGATCGTGCAACTGCATCACCAGTCTTTTCCGTTTCGAAATTAACGGTGGACATATCTTACAGAAACAAAATGTTAATAATTAGTGGATTAAAGATCAGGATATCAAATACAACAACCGAAATATTTATCCTTCATGAAATGGACCACCGTCTTCATTTTTTCCATGAGATGAAAGAAGAATACAAAGAAATCTATTGGCAAGAGACATAAAACTTTTTTTAATCTTCTTAATGCATCATAAATTACTTAACAGTGAAATTAGTAAACTATTTTATAGATATCCTGTATAATTTAACATCATATTAATAAAAAAGTGCTTTTACTAACAAATCAACTCTTATAATTAAATTAAATAACAAAGGATGACTTCAAAAGTAATCATAAAATAAAAATACAACTTTACCCTAATCTAATGGTTTCTACTCATTTAAATAAATTATTTTGTCCATTTTTTCTTCCCTTTACCTCACATCCGTTTCCCGCTCAGCCAGGATTCCAACGTTAAGTATTTTTATCGCAACAAAAAATACTTATTCTCAAAGGGCATAAAATTACTTCCCTATTGAGATTTTTAGTTTTGTTTTGAGCATATCATATTTATTTTAATAAAATTGATTAAAAAAATGAAGGGGTCCTTGTTGAATAATTTTTGGCAAATTAAAATAAATTCTGAGACGAGGTAAAATATTTTTTTTATATTTAAGTGCTACACATAACAGTATCTGATACAACATAAATTGAAATACTTAATATATATTGTTACATTTTATGTTGTACCGTATATATCGTTATATTTCACGTATAGTAAAGTATAAAGTGTGCCATACTTTAATATACAAATGAAAGTATATTCTTTAATATAGAAAAATTTGTGTAGGACGTATGACAATGTGATTACAAATGTTTAAATGTGTCGCATGATAATATGAATCACATTTAATGCCTTTGTAAAGACAACATTAAGTACGACATAAAACAATGTTTAATACATTAACATTAAATGCAATGCATGACATTCTGCCTAACATCCCAGTTTTTTTACTCATCTTTAGAATCTACGTTACACTAAAAAACTTCCTTATTTTTAAAACCAAAAAATTCAGTATTCAGTGTGTCTTTGAGTACATATTCATTAGATTCTGTGCATTTTTATGATGAAAAAAAAAAGATGCAAATCCGAGTAAAATATAATATAGATCCATTTAAATATCTTAAGTGTTTATGCAAATGATAAAGTGCTAATAAAATTTATACATCGTCGACTTTCAAAAAAATTAAAGTTTTAAGGACAAAAGAAGTGACTAAAGACAATACTCTTAAGTAAATAAATCATGGAATTATTTAGTCTTCATTCCAAATTTCCTTATTGATAACAAGAAAATCCCATTTTTCATTTCTTCACTGCTAATTAAATTCATTTCCAAGTTAAATCCTTTTTACAAATGCTAGTTAAATCCATTTATGCTTTACCAAAACAAGAAGAGTCTAACAAAAGCAGACAGTTTCTGTACAATTTTACATAAGAATGATAACTTATATTAATATAGCGTAACATACTTATTCTAAGGATAAACTTTTACTTCCAAAAATTAAGAACATAGCGGTAAAATTAGAAAAAACAAAAACTATTTAAGAACAGTGATAGCATCAATCGCAAGTAGTTCTCTGAGGTATCACCAGTAGATCACATCAACATTCCAGTTAATTATCTTCGATTCGTCAATCCATTGAAATTATTTCAATAATATACTGCAACAACAAACAATACTTTAAAATTATTTCAGATTCAAAAAGTATATTTCAGAGGCTTCCAAGATTTTAAAACTATTACAATTGTTGTACAGTTAATATTTTCATAGTTAAATATTGCCTTTCATAGATTTTCTCTATTTCCATAGATTTTCATGAAGATAATGATACAGTAGAGTTGGAACTGACTGAATTATCCATAAAATCGTTTAAAGTACTGAAAATAGTTTACCTTTTGTTCCTAAAGAAAAATAATCAATATCGACCCTTAGTATTACATTTAAATTAAAAATTAAATGTACATGTCATCAAAACAATTAACTAATCCAAAATATGTTCATAATGGATAGCTTTAGAGAATAGTAATGTGATATTCTTCATTTCTTTCCTACAAATAGGAAAAACTCTTCATTTCTTGATTATACTAATACTGAAAATAAATGTAAGTTTAATCAAAACAATTTACTGCTTCTAAATATGTTCATAAAGGGTTGCCTTGGAAACTAGAGTGTAATATGCTATGCATTTTCTCATTATAATTAGAACCACAGTTCTCAATTTTCTTCTTCAAACCAAAGCCTTATCTTAATCAAAGCTATTTCAAAGAATAATATAAACAATCCAAATAAATATTTGCTATTTTGAATCAACAAAAGGCTAGTTTGGGATCTTTAAAAATAAATTTAAATGTTGCAATATGATTAGTAAAAGGAATGCTTTAAAAATTTTTCAAAAAAGGCTGTATCACATACTTTTTATTTACTGTATATTATTATTAAGAAAAAGAGCTTTATCATAAACAATTAGTAGAATCCTGTTCTTCATGGTAGAATACACCTTAGGTTCGACTTTAACCAACACTAAGCAACAAGCGATAGTTGTATTTCTGTATGAATTTCTCTTCAAACAATTGTGTTTCTGTGAGTACTTTGTAATATTACAAGTCATTATATTTTGCTGTTTTTTATAATTATTTATAGTTAGTTTTTATATCTTCAAACAATGATTAAAATGAAATTTCTATCGATACATAATTTATTTACTTACAAATTTTTCAAATACTAATTTATATTTATGAAACAATTCCCAAATTAAATCTCTCATTTTAACAACCAGTACGATAAGTACTCGAAATGTATTTGAAAGTACATTTATTATTTGTTTAAGCAAATTTACACAATCTGATTTTTAATCTTAACAAATTTGATGAGTTAAGACTTCACTTAATAAAAGTTTTATTTGCGTTAAACTGCGAAGTACCATTTCAGAAATTAAATTACTTACGAATGTAACTTTTCATATACTTCTGAAACCTCTTTTATAATGCGAATTCCGTCTAGACAAGTTTCTAATCTTTATGACAGAATTCAGTGAAGTATAATGAAAAATTCGGAAAACTATAGGACGTGAAATAATACTGCGACATAATAAATAGGTTTCTTGAAACAGCTACTATGGTTGTCTAAGAGTCAAGTTATAACAATTTGTTATAAATATTCATGTATGAACAATAATTTCTAAGAATATTTAAATTGATGATTTTGTAATGCATAAATTTTGAGAATTACATTTGTTTTAAACTTTTTTAATTTCCTTAGAGAAATTTTTACGTATAGAAAGACAGTATCATAGTTTGAAGGATGCACTTTAAGAAAATATACTATTTTATTTTAAGATTATCGCTTGTGATTACACTTTATGACATTAAATCTAAGTCAATGGAGAGCAAATAGTTTTATTTTTGTTACTTTAAATATGAAGAACTCTTTTGTTTCTCCTAATTAATGGACTCTAATGATAATAAATTTTTATTTAAATTAAACATGCATTTTTGAAAAGTTCTGTGTAAAGTAATTCCTAATTTATTAAACACTGCTACATATTGTCTCAATAACTTTATTTCATTTAAGGTTTAAATTAAAATAGTTCTCTGTTTTATTTATAAATTAAACGAAATAAAATGAAAAAGTTACTTTCTCATAAAAAAATATTTTGTTTTAAATATTTCCAAACAAATTATTCAAATGTATTCAAAATTATTCAAAATATTTCGAAAAATATAAAAAGTTTTGAAGTTTATCATTTTGATTAAAGTTAATTATTATCTCAAATCAGTATAAAATATAAGCATTTAGGAAATCTATTTATTTACAGTACTGTACTATAAATTAATTTAATTGTACTATTGTAATAATTGTAATAGTATAGTACTATAAATTAATTTAAATTCGTCATAGTACATGAAGAATGTACATTGTAAGTAATAATTACGTACATATATGTATTTAGGTATGGACACACAGAAACAAACACACACACATATATATAGATAATAAGTGGTATATATATATATATATATATATATATATATATATATATTCTTACATATAGTTCGTAATTAGTTCTTTACCTTAGGACAGTACGAACAGCTACTTTAACAATAAGCGAACCCCGACATAAGAACGATATGTGCAAGTGTTACTTCTCGAAAGAAACCGCTTTATGCATGTAAGTGTGAATGGTGGAAAACATTTTCGGTATTTTGACAACTGCGTATCTTTATATATTATTCAATTCAGGAAAAATATAAATTTATATAAATAAATCTTTAATCAGCGTCAATTTGAACTTAATATTTTCCATCCTGATACAATATAAGTGTTGTATATATATTTTTTAAAGTGTTATTATTTTTGATAGACTTTATTATAACGTTTTGTACACAAAAATCATAAATTTTCGCATCTGACTCAGCATTTTATTTCCCTCCAAAATATAATCTTCTTTATAAATTATTGAAGTAAAAATAATCGATATGTATAATTTTAATCGTTATTTTCTTATCTCAAAAGCATCTTAAGATCTCCTATAATCTTTCTACATAATCGATATAAATTTTATATATGAGTAAATAAATTTTACGTCATTAATATAAACCACTATTTGATTGAAGATACCAAAAAAAGTTATTTCATTACTTTTAATATCTTAAACTTATATTTATTTTATCTTCTATTTTTCAAACATTGACACACTAAATGGAGTGTAACACACTCACACAATTTAATTATAAAATTAATTCATATTGATGATGTTACTAAGCTATAAACATCAGATATTAAATAAATTCATGTCACTTTGATTTCAAGTATTTGATTAAATAAGAGTTAAATGCTCAAAGTTTAGGTGGGAAGAGAAGAAAAATGTGAATTATAAGACTGAAAATATGAAGTTTAAATTTCGTTCAGTAAAATTTCTCGTTTTTAATTTGCAACTAAGATGTAAATATTAGATTTTAAATAGAATTTTGTCATTCCTTTTTCAAGAATTTCAAAATTTCTAACAGAAAACCCGTTGAAAGTAAATGAAATTTTGTGATAAAAAATAAACTAAATTAATATTGAAGATAAAATTTTAATTAATGTTTCAATAAAAATATGACAATTAAAATTTGGTTCGTATATATAAAGTTTTACGATAAACGATGCAATTTGTACGTGCTTATTATATCATCAAACATGTTCATGAAAAAAAAGTCGCCAAATAATGCTATTTAGTGCCAACTAGTGCAGTTTAGTGACCGCTCTCACGTTTCTTTTTTTTTTTTTTAAATTTCCGGCTTACATGTTTAAGCTTATATTTAATATTATTTATTTTTAGCTCATTCAACTTTTAAGTTTAGGATAAAAATCAGAATGTCAATTAAAAATATTATATCCATTTGTTTCAATGAAGATATTAATTATTCACTGTTTCTTTTGGTTGAAATTTCCAACATTTGAAATATATATATATATATATATATATATATATATTGGTGGAAATAGTTGACATGATACATGTATTATTTAGTATTATATAGTTATAGGATGCTTGTATTAACAAAGTATCCTATACACTTATCAATAAAAACAGCTTTTCTCAGGAAATTTATCAATATTTCATTTGAATTGTTTTTTCATATTTGACACTAAAATCAGATATAGTCACTAACTTTAGATATGAATTAAAGTTATGAATTACTATATTAAAAAATAACTGTCACCATCACTTTTTAAAAATAATTCAAATAAGTAATACATTAAAGGTAAATATAAATGTTAATTTAAGTTTTACATTCACAATCAAAATTTCTACAAAGATCATGAAAAACAAATTTTGCAACATTTATTGTTACTGTAATCAGAGAAAGAGATCTGAGATAGTATTCTAAGAAGGATCTCAGATATCAAAATTGGTACGATAAAAAAAATGTAGCAGTTATTGCTCTCAAACGAAAACAATTTCTGCGAAAAGGAGAATTCCTTCACCCCTATGGTGATGGAAGAGACACCTATTGGGCAAAAAAAAAGTAAACTGTAGAATGCATCTTTTTCCGTCCAAAAAAATCCTTTTTTCAAGTATCTCAATGCATTATCAGTTTCCGCTACATTATTCTTCAGCAAGCTGGAAAAGTGCCAGGCGTATGTTTTTTTCCCTGCAACCATCCTTTATATGTATTTGGACTTTGCTTAGTGTCACGCTATACTCGACATTATCTCTGAAGGCAGTTTGCTTCGGCGTACGCCTCCTACTAAAGTAAAGTGATCACATAAAAGTGTCATTTTTTCCGGTGTTAGTCAGTAAATTTTTAGGAGACCTACAAGATTGCTGTTCCTATTTTTTTTATTTTGTTGTTCCCCCTCCACTTCCTCCCCCTGGAACAGCAGAGCAAACTGAGAATATTTGTGGAAAAACGAAAATAGAATCGAGAAATCTCGTGGTTATGTTGTCCATAAATATAAAAAAAAACTCTTTTATCTTGCTGTTTACCGTGAAATGAGTACGACTACATGCTTAAAACGAAGCAGTATCGATAGAATTTATTGTGTTTTTTAACTAAAAGCGACTCAGCATTTTATGTCGGCTATTTTAACGAAAAAAGCATCGGCTGCTGCAAGAGATCTTCCCAAATTATGTACGCTAGCTGAAAAACAAATTTTTTTATTATATTTTCCAGATATCTTAATTTCGAAAATGTTTCTTTTCAAAGAAACATTTTAGAAATTAAGACCATGAAACAAAATTAGGATTATTAAAATCACAAGAAGAAATTAGGATCATCAACAAAAATTAAGATAATCAAAAAAATTAGGATCATCCATAGAAATTAGGATTATCAGTTATTGTGAAATTGGATAACTGTTAGTTATTGTTGAATAACATAAAAAAATAACACATTTTAGCCAAGAACAAACACAGTAAAAAAAAAATTCTAAAAATGTGCCATTCAAATTTAAAATGAATATGCTTTTCTATAATACATGGTTTCATATATTATTAATCTTGTCTTTAAGCATTTATTTTTTAATTTATTCACTTTAATTAATCGCAAAGTTGCGTACGACGGCATTCCTTCTAGTCTGTACGGGCAAGAATAGGTATTTATGTCACGTTGAATAGTTGGGCGCCATAGTGTGTCACAATACCTTTGAGTGTGGGGGATCTCATAGTTTTCGAACAGCTTAATGGACAGTCTAACTGAAGAACGTTGCAAGCATTTTAATATCCTCCACGTATTGTCTTCCAGAAATTTTTTTTCATAGATACTGGCTCGTATACAAGTATCTCTAGGAAAGAAAACTGGAAAACCTTCAAGGTCCCACTAGGACTAACGCACAAGGAAAAAGAAAAAAAAAACATCTCCCGCTGCTTAACAGTGGCTGGGATCGAACCTGGAACTCGATACACCGAAGAGTCTTGTCCTACCACTGGGTCCCATGACTCTTAATGGGTCTTGGTTCAGCACAGTGTTAAGTAGAAGAATTTCAAAATTAGTCTGACATACCTAGAGGTATTTACTCCGAAGACTTATATTTTACGCGCACTATCCTCAGTTAGCCAACACGACAGATCATTGATTATGTCGGTATCAAACTCATTATCTTTAAATTATGACAATGAAGCGTTTTCTGAAAGTTAAGTGCTACAACAAAATTCGCAACTTGTTATATGAATTTATACTTTGGAATATATTATGAATAGAGAATAAAAAAATCCACATCAAGTACCGATATAGCTTAAAACAGCAGATGAATTTCAATATAACTAGCTTTGTAATCTAACTGTCCTTCTTGTGGCTATAGATAACAATATACAATGATTTTCAACCATTGTGCCACGGCACTTTTTTGTATTGCCTGGTTCTTATAGTGTGCCATTAAATTTTAGAAATGTGCATAGTAAAAATAATATTTCTTTTTTTTATTACGAAAAAAATTTGTTTAAATCAAAGAAATAAGAGAAAAATTATTTTTACAGTTAAGTACTATAATTTTTTACAGTTAAATACTGTTTTATCTTCCATAACTGTAAACTTTTATAAAGAGAAATATTTGCCTCACGAGAAGAATTTTCAAGTATTTCCCTGTATCAATTATTACAGTTTCTTTTATATATATATATATATATATATATAA
>JAPDSC010010119.1:513026-523259 GCA_026290005.1 Latrodectus geometricus | reverse complement strand
TTTCTTTTGTAAATATTTTTTTATATATAAAACTCACTTAAGCTTTTACTTTGTATTATTTCTGAATTTAATTTAAGTTTTAATTTGGGGAACATATTAGAATCGCCAATACACAATTGTTGATGATGTAAAGCTCACGAAATTACGACGTCTGAAACTGAAGAAAGAGCATCTTAGATAACAGGCAAAGAAAGACCCATTCAAGTACTTTGTAAGTCACGTGGCTCTGTTTAACCACTACCACAAGCTCCGCCCCCTTTCACACTTGCAGCGCCTACGTCTGTAAGACATCTAATTCGTCGATCGAAAGACGGTCCGCAGCGCCCCTACGGACTATATTACCTATAGCGGATCAACTTCATCCCAATAAGGCTATAGCAGCTCTAACTCAGAACAACATTTCCCCGATTTCCCTATAACAGGATATGCTTTAAGGGAAAAAAGGAAGTTACTTCCCCATTCTTTACCGGTATTTCACGTTTATTTATATATGTGTGTTATCTGCACCGGCTATTGATGTTAGCACTGCTTTATATCAAACCCCCCCCGTTACCCCTCCTGCAAATTTGCTTAGTGTGTTATTTTATGTCCAAGCATTCATTTTTTTTTTCACTTCGGCTTTAGGGAAAAAACGAATTATTTGTGTAAAAGTTATGCACTTTAAAAAAGTAAATTTGTGACTATATTTAAAATTTACTTTATTTTCATATTTTGTTCTATTTTTAAGAAATACATTATTCGTGAGAGTTTATATTTTTTCATGGTTTAAAAATATAGTAAAATTGAATGTTTAACTAATGTTGACGGAATTTTTTTCGCGTTTCTAAATACAACCGGTCATTGAACAAATACTCAAATTTCGTAAAATTATCAACCCCCTTAATTGGCACCGATAAATTAATATTTATTAAATTATATAATAATTTTTAAAAATAGAAAAAAATTGTGTCTTTAAAATAATTAAAACTAAAAAGTTTTGTAAGTAATCGAACATATTAGAATTATTATTTGAATTTCATTTTTAATATTGTCATCAACTAATGAAATTAATTTGAAAATGCAGTTAATCTTGTCAAAAATAATTTTGAAATAAATTAAAACTAGTCACTGACAAAAGTTGAAATTTCATAGGCTTCTTAACTATTTGAGTTATAGTAAATTCTCTCCACTGAAATCAAAGTTATTGTTCGAAATTTGATATTTTAAGAAACAAAACGATTTGTCTTAAATGTATTTTATAGTAAAACACTTTTAACAAACATGTTTTATTTATGATAATACAATAACTTTTAATATACTGTTTCACAAACATAAAAAGATATTGCTAAGCACTCTGAAAGTATTAATGCGCTAAATTAAATAAACTTATACATTTCAAATGTTTTCTTACTCGTACATTTAAAATTTTTTTAAAAATATTTCGATAACATTAAATAAAAGCATTTGGCATTATTTTGTTGACGCAAGATGTGTTTGTTTATGTGTTTTTAAATGAGCTTTATTGTTTAGAAACAAGATATATGATGTTTTAAATGCTTTGTTTAAAATTAAAAAAAATTGTTAAAATTTATAAACACTAATGACATGTGTTAATGTCTGTAATAATAATTCTTTAGAATAGTATTAAATTAAATCTTATAAGTAAAGAATTGACATTTTATGTAATTCAAATTATAGAATTTCGAATTTCTTAAAACTAAATCAATCATTTCTACCATTAGAAAAGGAATAGATGAATGCAATTTTTCCCATTAGATCTACCATTAAAAAATATATAAGATAAAAGACAAAGATAAATACAACCACATAAAATTTAGCACATGAAAGTTTCAAAATTTATACTTCTTAACAAAAAAATGTTAAGCAATTAAACTAACTTCTTTGATAAGTACGCATTTTATGTGGCAATTACAAATAATTTTCAAAAGAAACAATTATAGAAAGCAGGATTTCGCGAAATGTCACTATTAAATTGTATATTGTACAAATAAAAATTTATAATTTTCATTTAATATGTTATGAAATACTTAAAATAATAAAAGCTAAAAAGTAAGTATATTAAAACACACTCAAAAGTATTATTTAATGACCATTTAAATAACGAAAATATTATGGTTTTAAAATAAAATAAATTTGATAATTTCGCATAAACCCATTCGAAAGTTTTCTTATAAAGTTATTGAAAATATAAAATTTTAATATAAAAAACAAGGGTTTAGTAATGTATCAGATGTATATAAGATATATTTTATTTACTATACAATTTTTCATACAATTTTTTTTTTAAAATACTTTTAGTATATAAAATTAATCAGTATATTTTTTTGAAGTTTAAAAAGTATCAGAAACATTTTCATGTCTGCCTTATTAAAAATAAATCACAATTAACTGGTATGAATAAATAAAATTCCATAAAAAATTATTAAAGTATTAATTTTTTATTTTTCAAAGATATATTTATGTAGGGAAAATAAAAATATTTTTGAATTTATTTTAACAACTTTGTCATGGTAATATTGTTATAAAATCTGATATAAATTGCTTACATGAAAGTTTTTTATTAAATCTTATATTTAAAAAAAAAAAAAAAAAAAAAAAAAAAAAACTTGTTATATCAATTGTTAGATTGATATTCTTTAGTAAGATTTCTTATAACTAATAAAAAAAATTCTTAGGTGTTTTTTTTTTATTTATATATATGCAGTGAAACTTAACAATTCAGTGTTAAATAAAATCCATGTTGATTTTTTATTACAATTTGTATTATTGTTAATATTCCTATTTCTTTATTTTTTAATTTAACAAATAATTATTGCTTGTTAGTAGTATTTAGCTGTTTTTAATATTACTTTAACTTTCTTAGAGCTATTTTTTTGTTTGTCATTTTTTTTTTTTTTACTTTTTAAATTTAACTCATGCAGATTATTTCTCGTTATTATTTATCTGTTTTTAATAATATTTTGTTAACAATACAACTGTTTTTAATTCTTTATTTCGATATACTAAAAATTTTTCTTTATGTTTTTATTTTCAGTAAATCTTCTTATTTGCTTATACGCTTTATTTTCTTTAACATAATTCCTGACAGTAAATTACTTTTATAAATTCAGCACATAAATATGCTGATATTTTGTAAAACAAATTTTATCACCGTTATATATTCAATCAAGATATATTTTACACTAAAAAACAAATAAGCTCTAACGTATGAAATAGTCCTTTCTTAAATTTCATTTCATTAACAATTTTATGATCGTTTATTTACTTACTTCTCTAATATTTTAAAACTTAATTTGCTTAAGGATTTTTAAAAATATTAAACAAAATTATTATTTTTGGTTAAATATACAACATTATAACATACAGTATGTCTTTGTAAAGCTTAATGACATATGAAATATTTTACAATAATCATAACGTCCATTTATCCATTGATGTCTTAGTGAATAATTATTATTAAATTAAATTGTCTTTAAGAGTTATATTTAAAAAAATTTAGGAAAGTAAATATAATTTTTTTCTTGACATTAAAATTGATCATTTTTATTTACTCAGTTAATTAATTTAAATTTTGTAAATATATTTTCCGAAGTTATATTATTGAATTTGAATAAAAAAAAATTATAGCTCTTTCAATGTAAATGTATTTTCCATAAAGTTTCCCCTATTAAATGTGACATTTAAATAATATAATACAATACACAGTCATCAAGTATTCTACAAAAGTAGAAACTTATAGACGAATATCTCCAAGCGTTTGTCTTATTCTTTATCGGTATACGTGTTAGAATAATGAATAATTAACCAAAATGCCATCATGTTAATTCTTCCTTTGACAAGCTAATGTTATGAACTTAACAAGTCTAGTTTTAGAATTTAAGAATATGTCTCCAAAAATAAGCTAGATCGATAGATGTCATTTTGTACAATGTCAAATGTATTGATTTCTTATTGTTGTGAGAACTACAACCGATGTTTTGTCACCGTCTCCCTTTCTTATTGATGAATTATAAAAATCACCAGGGAAATATCAATGCATTCAATTGGTATCTGTATTTTCCACATTCCGAGTTTTCGTCAATACTTTTGGCGATAAACTAGTTTTGTATCAAAGAGTTTAATGTTAAATTAATTTTATCTTTCATTTAATTCATTAATTTTGTATAATATAAATATATTTACCTAGATAAACTGTCTCAGCAATAGAATATAGTGCTAGATCACGATATTAAATTATAATTTACTTTTTATGAGCAAATATGTTTTTTATTAATTAGTTTCTTGATGTTTTAAGTGTTAGGTAAGTTGAAAATATTTTTAACTGTCTTTTGAACATAACATTTGATAATTATATTATTCATTAAGAAAAATGTTAGAAAACAAAGAAAAATTGTACAAATATATATAATTTTTAATTTTCTTATTAAAAAAAATATTTATCAAACATTTCAATCAAGTTTTTCTTGTTTATATAAGGACATTTTTAGATATTTGTATGTAAACTAATTGAAATTTTTATATTAAACTTAATATATTTTATTGTAGTAAAATAAATAGATATCACATTTTGCCATATATAACAAATAAATTTGTAATAGGAAAAACGTAAAAAATTAACGTAAATAAATAAAACATAAAAATTTGTAATTTGTAAGTAAAAATAATTAATCATTTTCATGTTTTAATTAAATAAAGTAATTTTATTGTAATGAAATTTGACAATTTTTACTGAATTAATTTTATAATAAAAATGAAATCGCAGAGAATTATAAAATATAAATATTATTTTGCCCTAATTATAAAAAAATAGCACGTTCATTTTATTATTTGTTCCAGTTTTGCTGTAAGTTATTTCAGTAAAATTTAAACAAATAATAAAATTTATGAGCTAAATTTTTATACCTTTACCCTTTTGTATCCATTACAATAAGCTCAAATTTGAATTGAATATACAATAAGATTCAATTCTCTATAACTTGGAAAATTATTACTATTAAAATTTAGTACAATATTATACAGAGCAAAATTTGTGGTTCAGTATTTTATCAATTAATTATTAAATCCTTGAAGCAATCTATACTAGTTTATATAGTTAATGAGAAAGGTTAACAAATCAGCTTTAGTCAAAAATCTCCTAATTAAAAATAAAATCAACATATTGAAATATGAAACAAACTGTCATTTACTGTGGATATTTCTATAATTTCCTTATTCAATTACTTTTGGTAGCTTATCGTTTATGTTTAAATATATATTTCTTTTATGTTACATAAATAAAGTATATAGTTCTAATTGATAAACAATTTTATTATATTTGACACAATTGAAATTAAATTAAATTTTTACAATATTTTTTTGTATTTTATTTACATTCTTTCTATTTATATGAAGAAGTAAATGACTGTTAAAGAAGTAAAATATATATATATTACTTTTTTAAATGAGAAATCTTCGATATTTCAATTAGGATTTATGAATGAAATGATTTATAAATTTAATTATATTATATACACTTTTAAAGCGTCATAAGGAAGTACAATACTTAACTATTTTATATAATCTATGAGGATTTATATCTTTATATATGTAATAGAGAATCAGATTTATACACTAAAGGTTATCAGAGTCTTGATGCTTCAAATATTTTACCTCAATCACTTAGCGAACTTAAAAAAAAAATAATAAAATACAAACTCTCCTCATCTTCAGGCTGAGATTGAAGCTAAATTTGGCTTCTAACCAACAGTCTCTATTTTTCAGCTGACTGCTTAAAAATATGATTCCAGGATATCAAAGTTTTGGAAAAAAGCCTAGATAGGAAAAAGGAAACAAATAGCCAATAGCTTTTAAAAAAGTAAACTTTGCCAACAGGTTTATCTTTAGATTTATTTTTTTATTATTTGTAAGGAATGTTTCCTTAAAAAATTTTTACAGATAAATATATTTTGGGGAGAAAAAATAAGTTTTCTTAAATTCAAAACACAAAATATATACTTAGTAGGCTGTTTATAATTATATTTATTTAATTGAAAACTATAAAACTATTACGATAGATTTAATCAATATTTTCTAAGTAATTTACAAATGGGCTTTTTTAAAGATCTGAACGCACATACTTAAATAATGTTAAATAAATGTTAAGAATTCTAGAAAGTTTGTTTTTAAATTTTCTTCAAAATAATTTATAATCAATTACACGTATTTTTCCGAAGAAAAATACAAAACTTGGAATAATAATCATGATTTATATATTAAAAAGTAACTGTTATATGACACCCACGCTTTTCGCCCACTCAAATGCAGGAATTGTATCTGTGAGAAATCATAATTAAATAACATACTTGAGACATATTTTTGACTTTGACTCTATAGAATATTTATTTAATATATATATATATACTGTAACATATCTCTGTATCATGAATAATTCTTAAGCAAATTTTTAAGAAAATAATTTTTTTTTTATTTATATACATACAAGTTCACTTGTGGGTGGTAATAATTAGTTCACAAACTATTACCACCCACAAAGAAAAGATGACATTTGATGTTTAGTTTTTGTTTTATCAGTTACAACAAATTTTTATCCAGTTTGTTTTGTTAGTTTTTTTAAATTTTAATTTATAATTGTTTGTGAATATGGTTCAATGTTTTCTTTCCCATCAAAATCAGTACTATTCATAATACAGAATTTATCGCTGTAAAAACAATATCTGCGTTTTTATATTTTTTTCTTATTTACAATCATTGTTAATAATTTTTATTTCATTATTGATAGGATTGGTTTTATATACCTTTTTTTTAATTTAAGTTATTACAATCTATAATAATAATAAAGCATAAAATTTGCTAATGCAGTAACTGTATTTAATATCTATCATCTAGCTGTCTGAATGATTTTAATACTTTTTAATTTATAATCGTTTGTTTATGAGAGATACAATGTTTTTCCATAAAATAAGAAGTGTTACAGTCCATAGATATATATACATGCATGCATACAGCATACTTTAATTTGAAGGACATAATTTATTATGTATTGAAATATCTTTACATATTATTTAATATCTATTAAACTGTTTATTAAATCTGAATACTTTTAAATATTTTCCTCTCGCTATTATTAAAAATGTGTTATTTATAAACTTTTGTGTATTAATATTTTATATTTTCTATAATTAATACTTCTAACAATTTATCTGTTGCAAATACGATGTAAACGTTTTTTTTTTTATGTGAAAATCGTTATAATACTTATATATTGGTTGTAAGTTACAGTGAAATGTGTAAGTGATTTAAATAAAAACTAAATATGTCTATCTTGTATGTTTCAGGAACTCTGAGAACGCGGACGGGGACTCGGCCAAGAGCCATCCGCGTTCCCAACGCCTGCCCAGCCTTCGCCTGGCCAACGGCCGCATCCGCTACGGGACCCCACCGGACGAAGACAATCTCACGGACAACCCCATCAGAGGGGGCCCCAACAGCAACAACGCTTCGGGGCCCCCTGGGCAACATGGGGGCCCCATCCACCGCCAGGACTCCATCAAGATCTCAGTGGACAACACTCACACCGGCACCGATTCGCTGGTGACGGCCACTGACGAGGACCTGGTCAGCGATTACATTTCCCCGGAAATGAACTTCAAGGACGGCAAGGCCGGGGGTGCCCCCAACTCCAAGGGGGGCGAGAACAATCAAGGGGAGAAGGACGACGTCAGCCTCTATGGTACTCCGAAGGAAGAAATAGGACCCGGAATCTCAGAAGCAAAAGCGGGTTTTATGCGCAATCAACTCGAAGCCCTGTTCCAACCTTCGGACAATAAGCTTGCGATGAAACTTTTCGGAAGCAAAAAGGCTCTCATGAAAGAAAGAATCAGGCAGAAAGCGGCAGGACACTGGATTATACACCCTTGCAGTAAATTCAGGTGAGTCTTTTGACCACTCGGTCTTCTCACAATCACAATGCACTTGCATCAACAACTGTAATTGAACTGATATCACAATCCAAATGAAGTAACCAACAGTCGAAAATCCAACATCAGTTTTCAAATTTATTATTAAATTTTAACTTTCATTCAGTAACTCAAGTAAGGCATCCATTAGTCTTAACCCTTCGGGTACATTTGACGAGTCTTCAAATGATTCAGTACTTAAAGGGTTAAAATGCTGATAAATTCAATGACATACTAAACACTCAAAATTTATAGTGTTATTTAAAAATGCAGGTTCGCATATCCAAATCAATATATTTATTACATTTTAAAGGTCAACAAGTACTTGCTATTTTTAAAGTCAACAAGCAATGCTGCTATAAAATTATGGCCGCCTGCATGCTAATAACGCATGTAGAAAGACTATCAACACCTTGTACTATTTTTCAATCACAGAATACTTGTAATATAACAGCATAAAAAATTAAAATAAACTTTTCTAACTAAATCAGCATCATAACACAACAGAGAGGATTAATATTTCAATGACTATTTTCAAATTTCAGTTTAAAGTTTTCACCTTTTTTTCTTTTAAATTTGATAGAAATTTCAATACATAAAATTTATTTATATATTTAGTTAAAGTAAAATTTAAACCATAAGTAAATTATTTAATAAAACAAAATAAAATCTTTCAGAAATTTTTAGCTTAAGTAAGGAAACAAAATAATTTGAATTACTTAAGCTAAGAAAGACATTTAGAAATAAATAAAAGGAGGAAATATATTTAAGAAACCAAGGAAAAAAATTAGAGTGGTAATAAAGTAAAAACGGAAATTAAAACACAAGGGGATTGGGAATTGAAAAAACAGAAATATTGCGAAACAATGGAAAACTTATCCCTTTTCATCAAGTTAACGAGTGACAAGAGAAAGGCATATATATATATATATATATATATATATATATATATATATATATATAATGTGTTTATGTGTCATACATGCGTACAAGAGTGCGAAGTGACTGCCCACATAGGAGTTCACAACTTTCGAGTAGATTAAAAGCACAACTAAATGACTCGAAATAATCGTATAGGAATGTCGGGACTTACTCATCTAACTCATTAAAGGGGGTGAAGAAATTCCTTGGAAATTTCATTTTTCAAGCGGTCGAAGCAGTTGTAAAATGGAAGGTAGAATGAATGTAGAGAAAAAGTTCATTGGTAGTGTTGCCATAAAATTAGAGGATGGATGGGACACGCAATAAGAATACCAAGAGTTTATTAGTTGCTATTGATAAAATCGAAGTAAAATTGGTACCTAATGAATCAGTGATATCCGAATGTGTCAGGGTTCCCCGGCATATCGAGTGTGAATTGTATTCAATGCCTTTGGATGCTGCGACGCTTTGAAGCGATCACGACCGCCTCTTCTGTGGCTCTGTGTTGCAACCAGAAAGCTTTGTTAATCCTAGATGATTTGAAATTCTTAAATGGTTCTTAGTCATCTCAGTATACTGACTCCCCCAATTTGTTTGTTGTGGAAATAAGATATGATGCATTTTCGGATAAAAAAGAAGAGAAAAAAATCCAAAAAATGCTTGATCCACTGAATGCTTTGGAGAATACCATGAGTTAGTTATTTGATTACAATGAATTCATAAAACTTCATAAATAGCCATTTTAAATGTGAACTGTTCTTTTTACAATCAACAATATATATATATATATATATATATATATTAGATCGGGGAAAAAGTAATCCATTTTTTTTTCGGCAGATGTCTGTAGTGATCGATATCTCGTGAGGTATCTATAAAACAATTTCAGATTTATGCTCTTTGGAAAGGTGACATTTGACACTAAAATATCCTCTTGCGGTTTTTTGTTTGATTCATTCAGTTACGAGTACAAGGTTTTAAAAATGGAAGACAACAAACAGAAAATTCGATACATTTTCGTTTTTCTCTTGTAACGGCGAAAAAGATAGCCGGGTGGCTAAAATTGTGAAAGGTGTTTATCGTCCTATGTAAGACTGTAACAACCAGTTACGTACAATTTTTGTTTCGTCGATCCCGTTAGGGTATTTTTGATGTTATAGATGCACTTCGCATGTGGATACAGCATCGTCGAAAATGTCTATAAAATATCAAAAATGATCGAAGTTAACCGCATGTCAGCAGTCGTAACGCGCAAGACCTAAAAATCTACATGAAAGCTGTTTTAAACCTTTTTACTAAGTGAATCCAAAAGAAGTTACATAAAGTTCACGTAAAAATAATGGATTTCTTTTTCCTT
>JAPDSC010010119.1:491923-505357 GCA_026290005.1 Latrodectus geometricus | reverse complement strand
AATTCCTACTAGGAAATATTTCTTCACATTAGTTAATATTTATCACATGAGGTTTTATCATCATTTTCAATAAAGATCGAGCAAAAATTACACGCTTAAACAGGTGGCGTCTGCCTCCTTTTCTATTACATACTTCCGCTTTAAGAAAACTGGAGGCATAAAGAGAAAGGCTGCCTGCATACTTTGGCGAACAAAGTAGCTCGTGTAATTATAAGCAGGATGTCGTTCGCAAAGATAACTCATGTAATATTCTGCCAATTAGGAAAAGACTTTCACGGGAAACTTTTCCACTCCGAAGAAAAATCAATGCCCCGGCGAACAACAGAAGTAATCTCTTTTCTGAAATTACGCGGCCGTTCATTATAGAGCAATCCAACGCATTTTGAGGGGGGGACTTGCTTTCTATAGTCCCCCCCCCGGAGCGTATTTATCAGAATTAGGAATGCAATGTAATTACGTATCACTAAAGTATTAATACAATGAAGTGGATCTCCCCTCCCCCCCGGAGAGGATCATAAAAGAGTTGTGACTGTTTCTTCCTTTTTAAGTCTGTTTGCCCTTCGTGCCTCTTCCCCGGTTGATGCGGCTTTCTTCATTTGTGAAGAGGGTGACTTTCATCCTGATGACTTCTCTTTATTCCTGACATAAAATTCTTTAAAAGGAAACGAGGAAATATTTCATAGGAAATCCTCATAAATAAGTAACTATAGATAAAAAGTTATTTTGAATACATTTAATCTTTTCATTAGTCATTATTAATATAATTAAAAATAATTACAAAAAATTATTTAATAAAAAAGGAAATATTGTTTAAAGAGATTTTAATCAATTTTCATGACTTTACTCATTTAAATCGTTAGAGGGAATATTTCACAGGAAATTCTCAAAAATAAGTAACTATAACTAAAAAGGTATCTTTAATTTATTTAATCTTTTCATTAATCTTTATTGATATAATTCAAAAAACTTGCTATAAATTATTTAAAAAGGAGGAATTATTGTTTAAAGAGTTTATAATCAATTTTCATGACTTTGTTCATTTAGATCGTTAGAGGAAATATTTCACAGGAAATCCTCAAAAATAAATAACTATAACTAAAACGTTACTTAATCTTTTAATTTGTTTTTATTAATATAATTAAAAAAAACTTACAAAATAACATTTTTTAAAAAATAAGTAATTATTTGTTTAAAGAGTTTTTAATCAATTTTCAAGATTTTGTTCATTTAGATCGTTAGATGAAATATTTCACAGGAAATCCTCAAAAATAAGTAACTATAACTAAAAGGTTGTTTTGAATATATTTAATCTTTTCATTTGACTTTATAAGTAAAATTATAAAAAAAACTTGCTAATAATTATTTAAAAAAGATTATTATTTATATGAAAAATAAAATTATTATTTAAAGAGTTTTTAATCAATTATCAAGACTTTGTTCATTTAGATCGTTAGGTGAAATATTTCATACGAAATCTTCAAAAATAAATAACTATAACTAAAAAGTTATTTTGAATATATCTAACCTTTTCATTTGACTTTATTAATATAATTCAAAAAACTTGCAAGGAATTATGTAAAAAGAAGGAATTATTGTTTAAAGAGTTTATAATCAATTTTCATGACTTTGTTCATTTAGAACGCTAGGTTTTGTCTTTTGTAGACAATTTATATTACTTTAAATTGAAATTTCATGGGAGATTTCGTAGGAAATCGATATTATGAAGACGATTAAATATTATTTTGAATAACATTTATAGTTTTTTTAAGTTAAGTTCAGTAAAATAATTTTTAAAGAAAACTTTATTCTTTTTAAATAATTTTTTTAAAAATTCCTGATTTCTGAAAAGTTATTTTAAGACAAAAGTGTTTTTAATACATTCATCTTTGAATAATTCGTAAATTTTTGTACTCATTTAAAAATCCTCTTTCTAAATTAGCATACTCTTAAGATTTTTTTTTTTCATTTTTTAAATGTATTTAAAATATTAAATTATTTTTTAAATTCTTTCTTTTGAAAAACTTACATATTTTAAAAAATAAATACTTTTTAAAATTTATTCATTTATTTAAAATTAAAATTTTCATTCATTTATTTAAATTAAAAAAAATTTAATTAAAATTTATTCGTTAATTTTGAAAAGTTTTTTTAAAAAAACTTTTCAGAATAAATTTTAAAAAGTATTTATTTTTATATTTTTAATGATATATATATATACACACATATATACACACACACACACACACACACACACACACACATATATATATATATATATATATATATATATATATATATATATATATATATATATATATATATATATATTGATTTATTTTTATGCGAATCACAATATTTATAAAATTGATGAAATTTTTAATTATTGTGGCGGGATTAATTAATTATATATCTGATTATTTTATCATAGGAATTATCATTGGAACTTCAGTAAATTCCTAAAATTATCTTCAAAAAATTAAAATAATCTGAAGAAAAATTTTCATTTCTGTTATAAATATTTCACTACACCGAATTTTTATTTATCATAATTTTTCAATAGCATTTGATAATTTTTTTGGAAATTATTATTATTTAAACTAACAAACTCACTAAAAATTACATTTTGATATATTTTTTATGTGAGATTCTTGAATCTTAAATAAAATTTCGGTCGTTTATTTAATCAATAGTAGCATAAATGCATGTTTTTTTATGCCGTAGAAGTATCAAAAACTTACTAGAAAACAAAATGACCAAAATTTAAATATTGATGAAAGTGAGATATATAAAAGATTAAAAATAATAAACAAATGAATAAATAACATAAATACCTAACTTTGAAAATGAATTAGTGTTTCTATGCAAATAAAAGTAAAATCTAAATCAATCATATAAAATTTGAATCAAATTAGTAGTTTCATTTTATTAATTAATGATTAAAAGTAAAAGGATTAAATTAATGATGAATTAAGATTGAAACAATAAAAAAATTATAAATAGAATTAAGGGAATTTAACGGATTGAGTTCATAAACTACATTTTTTCTTTCAATTAGAATTCGATTACACAATCATTTTCTTCAATTAACATTTGCTAACAATGATTTTTTTTCAATTAACAGTATAAAAAGTTAATCTTGGCTATTTTATTTAATAACTACACCTTACTTCATATTTACAATTAAAGATCTACTTGTAAAATTATTTTTCATGAAATTTATTGTGATATTATTATATTCAGATATGTAATATATTTAGATTTAATTTAATTTATTGTATTACTTAGATTATTCAAAATCATATAAAATTTATAAATTATTAAATAAATTAATTAGTTTTCCCTGATGAATTTAATGTGTATTTAATTTTTTTATAATACAAGGTTTGAAAAGGCTATTTTTTAAATACATATTAAAATGCATTTCTAAGATTTGATTTTAAAAAAGATTATATCAATTTTTGCAAATGAACTATGAAAATATTTCATGAAATGCATTTTTCCACCATTACCAAACACTCAATCATGTAAAAAGAATATTAAAATATGTATAAATAAAATAAAATAAAATCCCTTCTATTTCTGTACCTAAATATATGCACCCACATGATACAAGGGTTTTTATGAAGATCCAATACAATTCGGAGCTCTGAGCTGCTGAATGGGGTATAAATTTTACTCGATGACGATTAAAAGACTGAGAGAATAATATTCATCGATAAATAACTGAGCGCTGACAACTTGGAGTAATTTATTCGAAACTATGCGCAAGTTTAGGTGTAAAAAAACAACAGAGAGCGTCCAAGGGAAGAAGGTCGTCTTATTTTCGCCCTCACTTTAGATTATATTAAATTTTCTGGGAGAAGTTTTTTATGCGAGTAAATGGCACCCCATAAAATCCTTCGCATTTTATATTGATTTTCCTTAAAGATCTGACTTGATTTTATTTACAATAAAATACGAAAAATTGGAAGAAATGAACTGAAACGTGTCATAAACTTATGAGGCAATTTAATTAAGGAAACTTTCTGAAAATATAGTTAATGAATTCCGCTAAAAATAAAAATTCTTTTCTTTTTATTTTTAAAAACAAAACGATAAATGAGTTTCTTTTCATTTTTAAAAAAAATTATTTTCAAATGATTTAATAGTGTTGAAATATATTATTATTACTTGATAATTGTTTTCTTCTCTTTTTCTACTACTGTTTACTTAATTTAATTAAAATTATTATTAGTTTATAAATTAAAATGAATCATTGTTTATTAAAAATATTTTAATAATTTTAATAATACTATTAATTAATTATACATTAATAAAATTTATAAATTTAAAGAACTATTATATTTAAAACATTATAAGGTGTTTGATTCCTATAGTTATATATTTAGTGATGAAATGTCATTTACTTACTGTGGTCTCCTTCTATATTGTTTGTGACTTTTTCAAATATTACGTTAAATTAATATTTTATGAATAAATGATTTTTTTTTCTTTTGTAACAGGTAGTCAAAATTAACATTTTGATTATTTGAATTATTGATTGAGTTTAAATTATTATTAAATACAATTTACAATTTAATCAATAGCTTTGTCATTTTAGCAAATTGGAAAATTTATTAAGATGTCTACAGTAATAATAAATATTTATCAATCTAATGAAATAACTATAAAGTCTAATTTAAGAATAATGTCTACAGCGATAATAAAATGTTTATCAAATTATATCAACTAGAATTGGAGAATTTATTTTAGATTCTACATGTTTATAGTAATCAGTTTAACTGACATATTTAAATAATGTTGCTTGGTTAGTAATCATCATTAAATAAAATTTAACATTTGTGTTTTACTTTCAATAAAACATTATCTATTAATAAACACATTATCTATTAATTAATTCATACTTATTATTCAGCTTTATATTTTGAGTTATATTTACTAAAAAATTTAAATTATTTCCAAACCTCTAAAAATAATATTTGGTATTTAAGGAAATGCTCGAATTCTTTTTTAAGATATCAAGAATGGTTTCTAAAAGAAAAATATATCCTGAAAAAACTTTATTTCCTATTTTTACTTTTGTATTAATTACATAAAATATATATATTTTCACAATTTTATACTAATATTTATTTATTAGATATGAATAAAAATTCTAATATTTGAATGTGTTTCTAATATTTATTTCTTATCCTTTACTGAATTGGAGGCTTATTGAATATTCATTGATTTCACCATTGAAATTCTAAAGATTTAAAATGTGAAACTTCTAGTGAAAGCATAACTGTAAGAGAAATCTATCACAATATATGACATATATGCCGCAATGTATGACATATTTGGCAAAATATACAACAAATACAGGATTAATAGAAATATATATAAGGCCATCGTTGTTCAAAACTCAATGGAATAGGAATGCTTATGCATGAAAAATTTCAAAATTATGTTGATTCCAATATTCCTCCTGTAAAATCTAGAAATCCAGATCATATGTTGACTTCGTTCTTTGATTCTGGTTCAAATTTACCAGGTTGGTGTCTGTGTTTAGTGTCTTTGATCAGGCATGTGAAAATGTACTGGAATAGTTTAATGCGAAAAAAAAACGTGTTATTTTACAGGCAAAACTGGAAAAAACACAATTATTAAAAACAAATAATTATTATCAACAATTTAATCTAATTTTTCTCAGATAAGTATCTTAAAAATATAATAAAATATATGCATAAGTTTCATTGCAAAATGTATAATTAAAAAGATTTAAGGAATTCACATTTAATATTAATGGAAGACGGATACTTCATTGCTGTAGTAAGATTCTCGTATTTACAGTTTCATACTGTAACACAAATACAATGCACAAGATTTTGCATTTTAAATATTATATCTTACAGGTAATTATATCGGGCAACAAAGTGTACTTCACTGAGTCTTTAATAATGCATTTCATGAAACGCAATATTGTTTAAAAACATTAATTTTGCTATTGAAAGGGATTTAAAGCATAATAAAAATTGAAAGAGGTCCATAATAAAATATCTCAAGTCCATATTGCATGAAATAAAAGTAATTTTTAAAATTAATATTTCATTTTTCACTGCACACATAAACATTCTGACACAAATTATTAGTGAAAAATATCAAACACAAATTTTTAATTCAATTTGAATACAGTTTATAATATCAATAAAATTTTGAAAATATAGTGTAATAGTTATTGTTAATCTTATCTGGTTAGGATATAGGCTAAGCCAGATCCATGAAATTCATTATGTTCTCGTATATAAAAATGACCGTAAGTACCAAAAAGTTGTTTGGACAGTTTTTGGTCAGAATTTTGTTTCTTTTCAAAATGGCTAAAAAATGAGCTTTTTCTTTATTCGTTCTTTATTCTATGAATCTCACACATTTCGAATTTGTAAATTGAATATTCTTCTACTGAGATTCGTGATCATTGAATTCCGTGAGATTTCAAAGTAAATTTGTTTCCATGTTTTTTCATTTGGATGCATTGAATTATGAAATGATGGTGTTTATTAATGATAAATACCGATGGGAAATTTTGGTATCAAATATTCAGTTCTTGTCTTCAAAATTTACTTCATACTCCCAATTTTCTTTAGGAGATAATGTTTTTCTTAGAAGGTAATTTATAATGTACATAAGGTTTTAAGAGTAATATAACTAGTGTTGTACTTTCATCAAAATTTTAAGAAACATGAAGGAAAAATTCACTACGAAAATTGGTTGATTTTTGATTACTCTCAACTTTTCTTTTAATTTTTTTTTTGCATGGCAGATAGATGTAAAAAAGTCGACATAAATCCATGATATTTTTGCAAATTTATCTCTTAGGAATTTTTCACTCAGTTCTTTATCACAAAATGTTGAGCCTCAAGTTTCCAAATTGATTACTTTTAAGTAAATGAATTCCAATCTTTGGCTATGTTTATGAGTCGCTCTTTTTAAGAACGTCAATATAGTTATTACAAAACTTTGTCAGTCAGTATTTTATATTAAATATCAATATAAAATACTGACTGGCAAAGTTTGTAACAACTATTGATGCTCTTTTCAAATATGTAAATTTATGAAATAAATTTTAATAAAAAATTAGAATATTTCTATTTATTTAAATTAGGATATTTCTATTGTTCAAGCAAACACATATCATTCATTTAAATATTTATGATAAATCAGATGGAAAAAACTTATTATTATATTTTTATTGAGAGAAAATGTTTCTCAAAGATAACTCTGTGTTGAATTCTTGCTTCTGTTGAAACAGAACTTTTAATAAGAAAATACTAGAGAAGTGTTTCTAAATACAATTTATTTATTGTTGAATAAAACGCTAAGTATAGTTACGTACATGAATTTCTCGCAAAGAGAGATAGAAATAGCTTTATAAATAATATTGTCACTTTTATAATTTGTAAAATGATTATATTATCTATTATTCTTGGTGATAAAAGTAGATATGCTAGTTATTCTATGCATAAAAAATGTGCGAATCATTCGAATTAAAAATTAAAATACTATTAATGGTTTTTAATTACTTCATTTCATTTCACCTTATAAGAAAGCATTTAGGGAAATGACTCCATCGTCAAAGAAAACATATTTCTTATCTTTTGAACTGATGGTCTTGCAAATAACCAGAGAATTTGTTATCGAAATTCTAAATTACGCTGGAGGAAAAATACTTTAATTTTTAATGATTTCCAACAACGAATGGAGGAACAAACTTCCTCGCTTCCGGATCAAATCCGCTTATTTAAGAACTTTTCCGTTTCCCTACCCCGGTCACTGTCAAATTAATCGGAATCGGACTGGGAAACTTCTTTTTGGGGGGTCATTAGCGGATTTTTCTGTCGTTCTGATCTTCTTATCTTGGCCGACGCCTTTTGTCACATTGGAATTAACTTCATTTTCCGAATAACAGCCACCGGTGACTGTAGTTTCCCGATCACTTTCCTGTTTTACGGGCAAATATTTATTTTAGTTTGAAAGTACAGTTATGAATATCTAATTTGTAAAAAGCCTACTTAGAGGGAAGTAAAATTAATGACCTGTTTCTTACATTATTGAGAGTCCCAGATTTAGTTTAAGTACTATGCTGAATTTTAAATTTTAATCTTTTTGATTTGTGTAAAATATTTTTTGGTGTATTTAAAATCCCACAAAATAAAATAATTTCCTAACAAAACAATGTATTCAGCGTCAAGAAATAAATTTTAATTGCTTTATATTGTGATTAATATTCAAACAAAATATCTATATTGTTGAATTCTTATACCATACTTATTTTCATAAACTTCTGTTGATAACCAATCCAAAAATTGTTCTTGAAAAAAGCAAAATTTCTTGAAAACCATTATATTAATTATAGATACGTTATGATCATAATATGATATGATACCTTAGAAATAATATTTGCTTTAATATTTAGTTTTGCATTATAAACTGAAATATTAAAAAAATATGGACAAAACTTATTTTTGGTATCACAACAATTTTAGCTTTTCTTATATTTTTTTCATATTTCTATACACTAATCTAAAAGTCATTTCTTTTTTTTATTCAATCAATCTTCATTCAGTTGTTAAAACTAAATATAATTGAGGGAATAATTATATGTTGTTCATACCATTTGGCTTCGTAACTGCCAAATAATTGGATAATAATTAATGCCGAATGTCTTATGTTTATATCACAAAAATGCAAAAAATTCCTTTGAGTTGCATTCCAAATTGATTAAGATTTATTTGTAAAGGTTAAATTAAACGTTAATTTAATAGAGATTACAAATTTCGTAAGACTAAATGATTAGATTATTATTTCGATAAGCTTAATAAATTACAAGAAAACCGTTTTTTTCTCAGCAAGCATAAATATTTTTCAAAGCAATTAGGAGTAATAAATAAAACAACGAGAAAAAAGACAAAAACATCATTGCATAAAGAATAATCTTATTACATAAGATGATGACAAAACCTTATTTTTTCTTATTGAACGTTCTAACTGACAAAGGCGGAGAGATTTTATGGAATCCTAGGAAAATCGGGAAATAAGGTTTCGGGAGAAAATTACAATTTTAAAAAAATAACGTTTATTTATTATTTTCTAAATTTCAAAAGAACAAGAAATTTGTAAAGAAACTTTCTGTTGTCTATGCTTACGCAATATATATATATATATATATATATATATATATATATATATATATATATATATATATATATATATATATATAGGTCGGCCAATGGCTGAGTGGTTAGCGTTTCCTGAGTCCCGAGTATTCGTAAAATGTCTATAGAAAATCACATTTAAAAAAAGTTATAAATTCTTATGCAAAGAAGTCGTGTTAAATGGAATGTAATGAATCGATTATATACGATTGCATTTTATTGAATTTATGACAATTCGAAATAATATTATACGTCTTATGTGCTGTAAAGAAAATTTAATAATGTATATGTTATTTAAGTGTGCATTAGTCACATTAATGTACGTATAAAATTTAATCGATACAAAATTGGTTTTAATATTCAGTCTTCGATACATTTCTCTTCTTTCTGAATTCTTCTTCTTTTTCGAATTTTTATAGAGAATACAAGTTGCAATTAATACACTACTGGTGCGCCATAAGCGATAGATTGGAAACTATTCTCAGTGACATCGACTCTGAAGACATTAGGATACTTAGTGATAGCTGCAGGCCTATTCAACGCCTACAAAATTTTCATCAAGTCTGTGGCCAAATGGGTTTGTAAATACAAAAAGATGAATTGCATATTCCCAAAAGGAATTGTTCACACTTAGTGGATACCCTCTGATGTCAATGTCAATGGTTCAGAAATTGCTGACATATTGGCCACATATTTGAATAATATACCATGCCTGAATAAAGGAAGGTGAAAAGGGTAAAAAATTGTTAAAACAATCTTATTACTTAAAATAATAACATTTATAATTTTTCTTTGTAAAGCATATTCTTAAATATAAAGTCATATCGTTTTAAAAAGTCATCCTTGCCAGTGGTCAGGGTATCGAACTGTGAGTAGAGAAGGCTTGGGTTCGAATACCTGTTCGAGCATGGATATACTTTCTCTTTCTTTCTCTTCTATCTTTGTCCTTTCTTTGTAGGAATGGTTGCATAACCTATATAAATGGGTACCTATGACATGTGTATACTGAAGAAGTCGGACTACACACCAAATTACAGTTCAGTTAAAAAAAAGTGGAACAGCGCACCCCATACCGCCAGCCTGGCTGACACTCGACAAAAAAAAAATAGTCAAAGTTTATTTATTGTATTTACCTTTTTGTAAATAATTTCAGGTGCAAAATATTCAATCTAATACATTTGTTTCTACAAAATAAATTCTGTTTAGCTGTCACAAGATAAATAGTTTATTAAACTGAAAAAATGGATTTAATTTAAAACATAAATTTAATATAACGATTCGATAAATTTCATTTAAATTCCATTCTTGGACAAATAAGATGGATTAGATAAAAAAAAAATTAAAAAGTGACAAGAAATAATTTCATAAAAATACCTCATGTTAAATAAAACGCTTTTTACATTTACGTTAACATAATCGCACATTTAATTTTCTTTATAGGTCACAGCATTAAATATAATGTAATATCTAAATTATATTTCTTTAGAATTTCATTCTTTAAATAAACAGCATGACTTATATAATTAAATCCAATATACTCATTATTGCAAGATAAATTTTCCCTCTGTAAGATAAATAATTTACTAAACGACACGCTGCTTCAACTAAAGATATCGCTTCCAGGGAAACAGTACTTCTCATTAAAATCCCGCACTCTGATGAATAAGACGCCTAGTATAAAGCAGAAGGGGGAAAAGTGACAGAAAATCCCTATTCCATGCGTTAAGTACCTGTAAGATCTTTTCCTGACAAACGGGGAACATTTTTCCCCATGGTGATGAGAAACATACGCCGAAATCAATCGATGAATGGACATTGATCCGAGATCATTACGTAGACGGCACCAAAAAAAAAAAAAAAGAAATAGGGACAAGTTTCCGTAACGTGGAATCTAAAATAGCATCGGGCCGTCCAATGTTGAAAGGGTTTTTCATTTAGTTTTCTTTCATATTTAGACTTACTTTCGGGCCATCTGAAGTTAAAAATATCTCTTCGGGCAGCGTAAAGGTTAGCGCGGGGGTGGGGAGGGGCATTATCGATTGTGAAATGCTTTGAGCGTGATCGATGAGAAAAGTCACTGATTAGATCAGCTAAAAAGACATTTGTATTGGGCTAAATATAATTTTTATCAAAATGGGAGAATTCGAAAGAAGTTTTGAATATACACCCCCCTTTCTGAATACATAATTTTGATAGTTGTGCCTGCATAAATTACAAGAAAAGAACTAATTTTTATTTTTATTTGCCATAATTATTTCATCTTTATTACATTGCTACACAATTCGAAATGATTTGGTAGGGAAAGGCATTGTTCTCACTATCAAATAGGAAGGAATTTTACTCCTAACCTAAAGAAGATCCATCTTGTTCACTAATGGTGGCAAGGGTATATAAAATAGATTAATGTCGCAATGTCTTCCTGGTGAAGTGATACTTCTAGAGGTGGCAGGCCAAGTCTAGGAGATTTCTTCTTAATTCCTTCTCCTAAATTACGAAGGCTCTTTCCTTTTTGAAGAGAAATGTCACTTTCCTAGTTGTCCCACTACTTAATATATCATCACTTCACCCCTTGTAGTGCCAAGTAACGTACTATTCCAAGAGGATTTACATTGCAGGAAAAACGCTATGCGACAAATAGTTATAGTTGACTTTACACCGCAGGTAGTCTGACAGTAAGGCAATTACGTTCTAAGAGGGTATTTCTCTGACAATGAAGCTTCTTCACGTATACAAAAAGAAAAAAAACTCGGAAAATTCCCAAGCACTCATTTCGACAAATGTGAAAACAGAAATTCTGGGTAGAGTCAAACCTAGAAATTCCCTCTAAAAAGGGCTGGTTTACCATTAATTCAAAACCATTAGAACTCGTTTTACTTTGATGAAAACATAGATCTTAGCTTGCTGTTGTCGTAATATCCGTACTTCAGTTCATTTAAAAGTTTTTATACTGCCACAAAATTTGTTAAAATTTTCATAAAATATCACAAATGTTTATCTTTAGCAAATATTTAATAGTCTGAACAATAAAATACTTCGTTTCTAAATCAAATATATTGTTTTATAATATATAACTTTTTAAACTTACAATGAAATTAAAGGGGCATGTGTTGGAATAGCATAATTTGTCCTGAATTTTTAAATTTATAATGCACGTTTGTTGAAGTAGTTTTAGTAAAGTACTAAACTTTTTTGTTTTCAAAAATATAAACTTTAAAGATGATGAGTTGAAGACTATTAGAAATAACTATTTATTCACTATTTTATTTATTTATTTATTTATTTTTGAGATTATGAAATAAATGTATCCGTATTATCTATATCATTATTATATTTTATTATTTATGTCCATATTAAAAATCTGTTCCCACACAATGAGTAATTTAAAAAAAAAAATTCGAAAAACAATGTTTGCAAGTAAAAAATATTGTTTCATACCCATTTCTATAATAAATAACTCAGAATAGTTCTTATACCAATCTTATATGAAACTTTGAATAGTAATTTTAATAACAAAAATAGGCAATTAACAATAATAGGAAATAAAAATTCATTCGCAAGGAAGATCTAAGAAAAAATTAATCTGAATAATAAATTAAGTTTCTCTTAAGTCATGCTTTTGAATTAATCTATATTTACTCTTAACATTCAGATGATTTATGAATACTTAATAGTTATTTTCTTTTGTTGCCTGTTTTATTGTCATGCGAGTCATTTTCTCTTATTATAATGATAAGTTTTCGTGGAATAAGACAGAGGAAACGAAAGTGGAAATAGAATATTGCGATATCATCTAGATTTCCTTCGCACTCTAGACACTAAGGCAGAGCCTGAAAAAAAATCTACGTTTGACATTTCTATAAAACTCTAGAGGCTTGGAACTGAAAGATCTTGAAAAAGAACTTTTGAAAGTGAAGTTCGCGAAAGAATTGAAATGGAATATGGTAATCTCACTTTTGGGGTAAATTTTCATGCGAGGTCACGAAACACTTTAGGCGGCACCCGGGATTTCTATGAGGAGGAGGAGAAAAGTATGTTTTAAGTAAATTTCTCTCTTTACGTCAATGGTTCAAGTTTTTTTTTTTTTTTTCTGAATAAGACTTTGATGAGAATTCTCAGTCACACAATTTTATAGTGATAATTGATTTAAATTTTGATTTAAAAATGTTTCCATCTGTTTATTATACAATTATAAGTAAAGATAAGAAATCTTATTGAGAATAGTTTATGAAATAGAATTATTAAT
>JAPDSC010010119.1:478190-491523 GCA_026290005.1 Latrodectus geometricus | reverse complement strand
TTTATAAAAGCCTTTCATACTAATAAAAATGATTTCAAAAAAATTAACTGTAAATTACACTATATTCTATCTTATATAGAGCACAGTTAGTATAATCTCTAATATGTTGTCTTTAATTAATCTAAATTTACAAATGCTAATTGTAGAAATTTCATTTAAATCAATCCTTAATCAATTTCCTTAAATTAATTCATTATTATCATTTTGTCAATATCTTTTCAATAGTAATTTTATCAATTAATCAATATTTTATAATTTATTATCAAATCTATTATTATATCAATTTCTATCTTTAAATTAACTTAAACTTATAATAAAAAGCACTCCAGCAAACGGCTCCTTTAAAATATGTTTTCATGTGGATGAGAAAGAGGAAAAGAAGTCGTTTTCCTAAAAGAAAAGACAAAAAAACAAGCTGTTCTCATTCTTAGAAGAAATTTTTGTTTTCTTTGGTTTATAGATTCAACATCAAAAGAGTTTCCTTTCTTCCACACACATGCAGCGTTTTCTTATTTTTGTTATGCTTATGGCAATACCAAGTCAAAACGATTTTCTGTTTGTTTTTCTAGCACTATTCATACATTTTTTAGTGCTGTCATTCACTTTTCCACTACTGCCAGTTGAGTACTATATTACACTCGGAAAATACATTGCTTTTTCTGCATTTCCTTTTATTCAAAATTTAAAAAATAAAAATAATAGTCACTCTTATGTCAGTAGTAAGTCAATTACGAGCTAAATACATTTTTAAAAAAGTTTGTATCAAAAATACCTTTTATGGTTAGCATTTTCACAATGAAAGCTTAATTAAGTTAATTTCTGTGCCACAAAATCTAATTGAAATTCTATTATAGCTACTCTAGAATATTTTTTCTTCAATGTCCATAGCACAAATATTTGCATGAATCGTGTCCAACCTATTGTGTTTAAGAGTGTTCGGATCGCACAGAAACTTATTTTTATTCCACCCGACATATTTTCTTCTCTTTTTTTTCCATGAAGACATGATCGAAATAATTTATTGCTGGGAAATAAGTGGAATTCTTTTCGGTCCTAAGTTACAACATTCTTATCATTCTTGGAGCAATTGATCTATTTATTATTCTGCATTATTGCCGGCGATTTAATGATAACATCACTGTAACCATTAACTTAGGAAAATGATAATATGAATGAGAATTATGAGGAATTTTCATAAGAATATTTCGATATTTAATAGAGATGACAATCATATTACTTTTCATACAATATTTTTCTATGAAAATTTCTCTTGCGTAAATAATCAATATATATATATATGTGTGTGTGTGTGTGTTATTTAAAATATGAAGATCTGTATGACTTATATTTGAAAATCATATTAATTAAAATTTGACGTCAAAAATAATGTAATTTTTATTTTTCCCAACGTTAAACTTAAATATTATTTATATTTTAACTATAGTAAATTTTTTAGTTAAGGTCAATATTTTTTATAATTTATGATAATGAAATTTATGTTTAGATAACTGGATCTTTGTAATAACATGAAAATCTTGAAAATAAATATGTATTCCAATGTGAATATGCTCACAAGAGAAAAATATCACATGAGATTTGACAGATATTTGATTATTAAAATTTAATTACAATTTTAATTATAATTCTAAACTTTTTTTTCGTAATATTTTGAATTTCTCGAAATAATTTAATGAAAATCTAAGATAAGAAATTATTATCAATGAACATAAATGCTTTTACAAAAATTGACTTTTAATTATAATACTTTATCTGTGAATAATTTTTTTCAACTAATTTAATCATTTTAAATTGATATTAATAATAATTTCATTAAATAATATGTCATAATTTCATAAATAAATGTCAATTTTATCCATGAATGATCTTTCTATGTTTTTACTTAATATATCCAACTAATACATTATAATCATTTGCTTCTCATTCGTGTTTTTTCGAATTTATGCCCAAATTAATTTCAAACTTCAACAATTTAATAATTTATGGTCAGTTTCTTTCTAAATTTATGGTCAGTTTTTTTCAGTTTCTAATTTATGGTCAGTTTCAATATTTTCCTTTCACTCTTATCTTTTTAATTTTATTTTTGAAATTTAAACTCTACAATTTATTATTCAAAATTTACTAAATATTGAATCTTTATTGAAAGTGCTAAAACATATCGTCCACAAATGGATCTGCTTTTGTGATTTTTGACTCGACTTTTGATTTTATTTATGAGTTTATTGATGTGTGTGAAAACATTTTCTAAAAAATATTTCTTCTAATGTCAATTTAATTAATGATTAATATTTCAAAGCTTTGAATAAATAATCAAATTATGTTATTAAATTTATTTTCTCTTAATTTAAAGTTTTCTAATTTACCCTCAAATTAATTTTAGACGTCTAATCATTGAATGGTACATGATCAATTGCCCTTTTTGGTTATAATAATCATCATTTATACTTAAATTTAATTTTCAACTAAAGTAAATTTTTAAATAAACAAACTGCATTTATTTTTAGTAACTCTTTTAACTTCCTCTTAGTTTACACTGACAATTAAAGAAATGTTAAAAATATCTTTGCAATTAAGTATATAATATTTTGGATCTAATAAAGATTGGTTTTCTACCATTAAATTACTTGCGTTCTTACTTCAATTTTTAATGTTTTCTCTAACATTATTTTATTTTTCTATTTATTATTATTTCACAAATTTAAAGTTAATATAATTTTTATCTAAATATTTATATTTTTAATAAGAAGTACTTTTTTCTATTTACCCCAATTTTGAATATAAAATGCAACTTTATACCATTTATTGAGAAAATAAAATAATACATGGGTCTTCAGACTAATATTATATACCTATTAAGACTAAAGTTAATTGATGTATACTAATTATTTTCAAAATATAATTATCAAAATTATAATATATGTAATATAATTGAAATATTGTAATAAAGTAATAAAATTGAATATTATTATTACTATTGTAAGCAAATTGTAAATTTATATCAACAATTTATTATAATGTTTTTAACCCTAATTTCATTTTCATATTAAATTTTACTTAAAAGCAATTTCATATAAAATAGTTTCACTTTTAACTTAAGCATATTTATAATAAGTTTATTGGTTATTTTTTTGCATAAGTTACTATTACAAACATATGAAACTTGAAAAATGACATTGAATTAAAGATTAATGAAAACGTTTACCCCCCACCCTATACCTTTGAAACCATGAAAATGAATTTCCTAAATGCTAATCATTCCTGTAAATTATCATTATACTTAAGTTATTGTGTTTTGTACACTATGAATAAAAATATGGTCATTACTTAAAATGCATTTTTATTATTACTCGTAGTAGTTTATAGAGTAACACAGTTATTTATAGTAGTTTGTACTGTAATAATTTCTCTAAGAACAAGAAATCATTCCATTCTCTAAAATTAATTTTAAAATTGTTTTTAGATTTAACATGTTCCTTTATTGAAAAAATATTAAATATATTAGTTTTCTTTCACTAATTGAAAAGAAAACTTAGAAATGTTAAAAATAACAAAAGTAACAGATATTACGAGCTACAGCAAGTTATTTCTACACACAGAATTATTTTTATTGAAATTCAATTTTATATATAATACTAATAAAGTTTAAAAGAAAATTACTTAACAACCGAACCAAATATCCCCTGGTTTGATAGAACACATTGAAGTGACATTTTAGAAAATTAATAAATTACAACACAAAACATGAACACATTATTCAAATACATAATTTTAATAATAAAAACATTCTTATGACATGCTTTTGTAAATTTTAAATTGTTTTTCAAAAATCTCCTGTTATCCTAAGTCAATATTAATGTTAAAGATAATCAGTTCAATTATTAAAGATAATTTGAAATTGAACTCGATTTTGAGAGCCTTTAAAAATAATAAGATATAATAAAGCTATTATTATATTAAAGTTTATTATATATATTTAGCATTATTTAAAATAATAACGTTAAATTTACAGTTTCATACTTGTGGATTTGATATATATTCTGCTATTAAGAATACTGAACCATCTAATAGCTGAAATCATTTCATATAACAAAAAGTAAATAAACATCAATATATATGTTTAAATCTTGTTAAGAAAACTATATAGATCTGCACAATGTACAAGAACATCTATTTCATAAACATTAAACATAGAAATCAACGAAATCTATTTAAAACCCTCTCGAATTATTTTCTAATGTTTTAAAAAAATTATTTGAATCATTATTTATTAATAAAATTATTTTTATATTTGAAAGAATCCTTGCTGAAAATTAATTTTTATTATTTGTTAATTAGTAAATGATTTATAAAAGCCTTTCATACTAATAAAAATGATTTCAAAAAAATTAATTGTAAATTACACTATATTCTATCTTATATAGAGCACAGTTAGTATAATCTCTAATATGTTGTCTTTAATTAATCTAAATTTACAAATGTTAATTGTAGAAATTTCATTTAAATCAATCCTTAATCAATTTCTTTAAATTAATTCATTATTATCATTTTGTCAATATCTTTTCAATAGTAATTTTATCAATTAATCAATATTTTATAATTTATTATCAAATCTATTATTATATCAATTTCTATCTTTAAATTAACTTAAATTAAAAATAATTATAATCTATATTAACATCAATATTAACTTAATGCTAATATTTTTATAGCAGTCGCTGGACTTCTTTTTCATCGATTACGTAACACCTGTACTTTAATCGATTCTTCGCTCATTCATATTTTGGAATTAATCTAAATTAACATTAATTCAATATTAATACTTCGATATTAACTGTATTGAAATCAATCTTTTATAAATTTTTGAACATAATTTGATTTAATTTAACAGTTTTAAATATTGCTAATATATTTTCAATTGATGTTATCATTTCTAGTGAATGGATCATTTGATCCTTAATAATCTAGTTTAACACTTAAATATCGATTAATAAATAATCATTTGGGGTCAAATCAATCTTTATAAAATTATTTTCCTTCAATTTAATCTGAATTATCCTTAATTCAATATTAAATATTTTCAATAATGATTATTTCATTTCTCTTTAATCGATCATTTAACACCCGCATTCAAATCTCTTTCCATAAATTCCTCGTTTAAAGTTTCCTGGAATTGATTCAATTTGGTGTCCAGCCGACAGTCGCCGTCTCAGGAAGTCTCTTGTTTAACATTAAGGGAAAGTACAGCTCAGTTAGCAGAAAATCTTGAGAAAATTTCACGCGCTGTTCACATTCGTCCTCGAATCGTCCGGATTGAAACTGAGGGCGCCTCTGCGCCCTTTGAAGACAGACTCTGAACACAACAAGAACTTCAATATTCTAAAGCCATGTTGAATGAATGAAAGTTGTTTTTCAATTTTAGCAGTCATTCAAAGTAAAAGTATTATTTTTTCTATTTCTCCGTAAACAATCATCCACATAATATCTTTAACAAAATAGTTCATTTCAAAAAATGTATAATATTTTGAATTTAATAACTGCTTACCTCGGTTTCATCAATTTTTTTTTAAAAAAAAACTGAAAGCATTCATAAAATTTATATAAAATCTGTCTTGATTATCCACTGAATTTTTTATTGGTGATTAATTAATATTAGCTTCAAAAAATGGAAAGGAAATCACAACAAAGTGTTCATCTTTGATTAACTCAAAATAAAAGTTGAGTTTCAAGTCGAAGTTTTTTTTATTTCTAATGGTGCGAACCCTTGAACAATTAAATAACATTAGTCCATTTGCCTCAACAAGGCCAAAAACTGCTATTCATTTTATCGTTACCCGGTGGGCACCTATGAACCAAGTCATGGAGGTACGAGTAGCATCGCCCACGCCACACCACCACAAACCCGTTTATAGGGTGGGCCACATTCATCCATCATCTAAAGAAAGGACAAGAAATACAGAGAGAGGAAGTACATCCATACCCTAGCCGGGACACAAAACCCAGGTCCTCCCCATCCGTAGTCAGTTACGCTAACCACTAGAATGGTTGGGTGGCTCAATTAGAAGTTTTGATGGTATCATTTGTAATTCATTTAAACCATAATGACAGCAGATTTGAACTCACAGTAAAGTTGCCTTATCTGCGATGCAGTAAATTCAAATGGTATAACATTCCACATTGGAACTATTCTTGCTTCAAGAACGCAGACATATAATTTTTTTAAATTGTCTTCAATGCTGCATCGAATAGGAGTTGATTAAGAATCTAATCACCCCCCCCCAACCTTTATTTTTTACTTCCCCACATAAATGTATTTAATAGTAAAGTTATACTATTCCCTACAGCGTATGTACTCTTGCTTTTTTCAATATACTGCCTGTGGAAACCCGGATGAAAGAAGTTCCGAGTTCAATATTCAATAACTTGGAAAATAGAACAGAATTTTTCAAACTTTTTTTCGATTTGTGTTTTGCCGCAAACAACGTGTTGAACAAAATTCACTTAAAATATAATATAAAGAGTTATTTTTCTAAATCAGAATTTCTCCGAAAGCTTGAAAGCTAAGGCTCGCTAATTCCTTATATGTAACTAAGTAATCTTAAATGCCACATAATTCAATTTACTCATTAATTATCATTTTATTGGTGTACATTTAATCCTTTAGGAACTAAATCTTTATGTATTAGTATTTTAGATTCTGTGTTTGGAACTTAAAGGATTAAATTCTTACTTAAAGGATAAATTAAGTATTCATTTTCATTTTTTAAGTTATTTTCTCATTTGCATTTATTTAAATCAAATATATAAACCTCATTTTTCAATTTATGCGTTACTGTTAAAACAGCCAATTGGATCACGCTTTTTTAAAATTTAAAAGGAATTTATTTATATTTTTTTAGTTTAAACGTCATCCAATTATGAGCTTTATTCGAAAACTTTTTGCACATTCATAATGTTTCAACATTTTTTTTAAATTCACAGTGGAAAACAATGCGGTTTTATGTAATTTATTTTATGTGATTTACAATTAATTGTGATAAATCATTTACTTCATTGATATTTCAATATTGCCTAAAAATTTGTGAATCGATTCTGTAATATAAAGTTTATGATACTGCGATAATCTTAAGTGTAAAATAATTATTTTAGTATATAAAAGAAAATTAAAAACAAATACACAAATTACAAACTTCAAAGATAAATTTATTTTTTAGCAAAAATTATCTTTAGAAAATATGTTCATGTATTAATTTATATGCACTCAGATTTTTTATGTGCGTATGAATTTCAAAACATAATTACTACTTTTATATTATTCGAATAAATAAGTAAACAAATAGATATTAGTTTAGAGAAAAAGAAATCCGTTATTTTTATGTGAACTTCAAGACTAACATATTCCAAATTCTGTTTCTGCAAATGGTTTAAAACTTATTTAAGACCGATCTTTAGCTCCTTGGTTGTGCTGATTAGTAGGATGCCAGCAACTTCGATATTTTTTGTGATTTAATAGACAAGCCTATTTGGTTGAGGTGCATCTTTAACATCAAAAGTACATGAACGAAATCTACAGATACAAGATTGCATGTAACTGCCTAATAGAGGTCATTTCAGCGATTATATAGTCATTTTCAACGATGTGCGAGATGTAATTTCGACACGAAATATACTTGAACTGAGTCGACTCAACCGAAATTTCACATAATTAGCTGCTACAGTGCCGGGACCGTATATCCCACCCACAGTTTCAGCCTCCTCACTTGCATTTTCGCTTTTAGCAATGAAAACTGTATAACGAACCAAATTTTCTTTTGGTTAACTTCCATTTTTGACACCAGATGGAGAAAACAGAAAGAGTTTTTTTTTCTGCAAAAAGTCACTTTTTCAACGAACATAGGTCTGAAATGGTATGATCGATACTCCAAGTCGTATCGATTACAACAACCATCTACCAAAAAATAAAAAATAAAAATAAAAAAAAAATTATGGGTTTCTTTTCTCCCAGCCTAGTATAAAACAAATGATTTTCTAATTTCTCCGTTCTCAAATGAAAGTGCTGAAAATGAGTAAAAATTAAAATGAATCCACGTCTTCCAGCAAAATTTTAGACATTTTGAATCCCATATGAAAAGCCTTTAAGGTATCTGCCTACGTTCAAAAGTTGTTTTTCGACTCAATTTCTGAATCCTGAACTCAGAATTTTACATACAAAACAAGTTTTTTTTATTATGAAATAGAAATTAGGTAATAGAAATGAAAAATGAAACAGAAAGTTGCATTTTCAAACCGGAAGTGGTAAAGAAAAGTAGTTTTTTTTTAAATTTATATATTTTTCTATAATCTGCTGATTAATACCCAGAATTATTTGGCTTATACATTCCGAAAGTATTGGCAAAATTGTCAGTATCACAAGTGAGACTATCACTTTAATCGTGAGTTAAAGAGATTTTCTCAAAACTTTTTTTCACAAAATCTCCAAACCATTAAAACGATATCTCAAGTAATAATAAATATATTAGTATGAAAGTTGTCTTACATGTTCTAAGTGTTTTTATCGATGAAATAAAGCGGAGTTTTGACTATATATGAAGAATGTTTTCATTTACAACCATTTTTAAAGAAAATGTCCAGTAAATTTTCATAAAATAGCCGTTTTGCTGTGTAATTTAAACCATACTTTATCACTGAATATTTTCTTAGAATTTGCTTTTTTTCTAATAACATTCTCCCATAAAATTTAAGCTCATATTAAATTAAGATTGTGAATTCTGTGTTTGAGTTTTAGTCGTTTTGTTAAAATTTCACTAAAATTTGCCTGAAAAAATAAACTATTAAACCAAAAAAAGTACGCTATACATAATTTAAAATTTGTCTAGTTTCATGTTTTTACATAGTAATTCATTTGAAAACAAAATGAAAGAAAAGTGAAATTAACTTTTAAGAAAAAATTGCCTCGAACATGAAAGAAAATACTCTGAAATTTTCACAATTACATGAAGAATTTTAGCTAAATTTCAAAACCTACTGAATTTCAAAATCTATTTCTTTTACACACGATTTCAACATAATATTTTATATGACTTTGGCTATGTTAATTCAAGAATTTTCTGCTGAAAATAGACAGATTAATTCTTTAAAGGTTATCGATTAAAGGTGTGGTCACATTACAAATCAAAACAAAATCTTTCGCAGTCTCACAATAGTTTGAAAACTGCTTTCATACCAAACTCTTCAGGAATCTTCAAGTTAAATAGTAGAAATCGATGCAGGATGATTTATTTGTTTTCGTAAGCAGGTGACACTTGCAAAAGGTTAAAATATTTCCCTTTTAACAACATAAGACAGGTAATCAAAAAGACAGATTTTTTACTATAAAAATTTTCAATTTTGTTTACGTTAATAAATAAAATAACTCGCTTTTTTATAAGCAATTTAAGTTTTAATATAATTTCTGATTGAAAAATTTCGTCTTTGAAATTTATTAAAAGAAGTTTAATTTAAAAACATTTCTAAGTTTTAGAAGAAGACTATTTATTATAAGAATGTCATGGCTTCTAGTTAATAAATAAATTATATGTGGAGATTTGCTTTCTTTTTTAACTTTAACCATACATTTTTACTAATGGTGGGGCTCTCTGGGTGACTGTACCCGTCGCCCACAGCAAGCCCGGATCCCCTACTCCTTTTATCGTTACCTGTGGGCACCTGTAAACCAAGTCGCGGAGGTAGTACGAGTAGCAGTGCCTACGTCACACCATCACAAACCCGTTTATAGACGGGCCACATACATCCGTCATATCAGAAGAAGTAAGGATAAAGATACAGAGAGAAAGAAAGAAAAGGGGGGGACGTCCATGCTCGAACCGGGATTCGAACCCTGGATCAACGGCCCAGGACTCAGGAACGCTAACCACTCAGCCATTGACCGGTCAATTATACAATGTAAAGTATTTAGATTTTGCTTTCCCTATAATTTAAATCAAGCAAAAGAAAGCTAAATTTGGGATCAGGATTAGAGACATAAATTAAGTCGAGTTTTATTTATATATTATACATATTTATGAGCAGTATTTATCATAAGCTCTCACAATGTAATAAAATATATAACTTATCGTGAACAGCCTTTAAATATTAACCCTTTATGCCATTTTAAAAAACTAATCGTAGTTTATTTAGATTTATCTTTTCATTTAATTGCATTTCCATTTATTTAGTTTTCAATTTTCATGTTTCCCTTTACTTAATGATGTAAATATTGTAGATATAATGCTAAAAATAATGAAATTTTATTGATTTGGGGAAAAATAAATCAATTATTATTACGTGAAATTCAAGACTAGTTTCATGTTTTTTATTAGTTTTGTGCAAATGATTTCAAACTGTTTTTGGAATAATCTTTAGATTCTGGACAGCTAACATGCTCTTCCCCTTTTGGGTATTTTTGTGATTTTATCGATATTGCCTATGATGAGTGTACCTAAGTTATGTGCGTCGTTAACTCCAGTATACTTGAATGGAATCGATGAAAACAAAATTTCACGTCATTGGTTGTTACAGTATCAAGAATAAACTTTGAATGTACTGCATTTTCTGTTTGTTGATTCCCATTTTTAATAACATACCTTATAAATAAAGGGACTAATTAAAAAACTGCAAAATATTTTTTTGTGTGTAATGTGATCTTTCCGAATAGCGCAAATTTGAATGATCGATATTTCGTTCAATATCGATACATACGACACAACAGTCATCGATCAAAAAAATAACAGATTTCTTTTTCCCCAAACTAATATATTGCTGAAAGCAACCATAATTTTTCTAACTAACACTCACACTCACATACTTTGTCTGAAAAGAGATATGAAATATTCGTCTGTTTCTAACTATATCGAATACTGAATATAATTTATTTAAAACTCTAAAAGAGCCCTAAAGGATTATTATCTTTAAAACTAGAATGTTATGGGATTGGAAATATCGTATAAATGGTAAGAACTTACATATCACAAATAGGAATGTTTTGCTTTTTCCTTATTTCGGCATAGAACAGGTACAATCGGAAACGCAACACAAGAATAATTCCCATAGGGCTAAAATTCACCGAAGTTAGATTACTGGAATTAATTCTATTCATTTAAAAGTTCATATACATATTTGATGTTAAATGAACGTCTCTGGACATTTGTCTCAAAAGGTTTACATATTTCAATTTATAACCACTAAAGTTTATCAAGACTTTACATACAGTGAAAATATTTCCCCAAAATTACTTGTTCAAAAATGCCTGTTATTCTTGCTTTAACATATTTGCGGTTAGTAACGAATGTAAATGTCAAATTTTAATTTTTTTGTGTTTATACATACTTTAAAGCTGCCCTTATATATATATATATATATATATATATATATATATATATATATATATACCCCGATATTGTTTCACTATCATTTATCATTTCACTTAGAGGCATCATTTCATCTGGACGAATGTCATTTTATATCATTCATCTGATATCATTTCATTAATAAAGAGATATCATTTCACTTGGAAGACAAAGTGACCGCAAAATATAAAAAAATTTTACAAACAATTAGCAAGTAAATAGAATTGATTCCCCTATGATTCTTACTCTTCAAATTATAAAAAATGATAAATACATACACACACACACACACACATACACACACACATATATATATATATATATATATATATATATATATATATATATATATATATATATATATATATATATATATATATATATACTGATACAAATTATTCTCTTCAAATCTTATATTTATTTTATTTTATTTGAACTATGAAAACTAACATTATTTAAGAAACATAAAAAGAGCATAACGGTATTGCAAGTTTCAGCTTTTTATATTCGATATCATTTTAATTAATAAGATTGAAATTCTTGATGAATATTCCGATCAGAGTTTCAAAGTCACCAAAAGTATCTCAAAGATGATGGCAAAGTTTTAATTGATAATATGCTTTAACTAATATATGATCATAACGAAATAGAATTCTAAATTTGGAATTTTCATTTTTTACAAATTACTGTTCTAAAATTAATTTCACACCCAATTGGCACGTATTTACTAAGACATTAAGAAACAATAAAAAAATGATTATACTAAAACAATTCCGAATATAAAAGAGGAACTTAATAATTTATATATATATACCTCAAATGGTTATTTTATACAAAAATACTTTATATTCGAAAAGTAATGATCATAAAAATGCATCATGTAATTTATGCGGCAAGTATTCTGTTTCTTGAAACTATTCTCGGCACTTTTACTCAAAGAGCATTTTGCAATAGGAAGCCTTCGATTGAAAAAGTTTTTTAAAATATTAAAGAAAAATATGAAGTATATTTTCATACTGATGGAAAATTTTGTTTTCCAAAAATAAAGACTAGTAATAACTTTTCGTATAACGAGGCAATAAACCATAAAATATTTAAACATTTATATTTTCTGTAAATTACCGTGGAAAATAGTTGCTATACATTTTAGGGGCATAATATGCTTTCAGTAAAATGAAAAACTTGCAAAACACCTTTTAAAATATCAAAAACATATTTTAAAAAGTGATCTTAAGTTGTAAATTTAATAAATGTTCAGAAAAATCTATTTTTTTTAAGTTATTCTAGTGATTTTCAAACATTTAAGTCATTTAATTCTTATGGAAAATGAAGTGTAGATACTAGTTTCAGGAAAGTGTTCATACAGTCGGTTGTTGAGAAGTTATTACATTTTTTATTTTAAACTAATATTGTTATTTTTAGAATATAGAAAACAGCTACAATATTATAAAATTATACTTCTTTTGTTCTCTAGAGACATTTCTAAATATGTTATTAAAAGAACTATGCACCAGTTATTCTAAATCACATGTATCATTTGGGCTCCTCGAGGTCTAAAAGTCTTCAGAACAGAAGATCCTGGGTTCAATCTTAGCCACTTTTTAACAAAGGCATATGGAAGTTGGCTCTTCTGTATGCAAATTCTCTGGGATGCATGCTATATAAAGTTCAGAGTTTCCTCTTTTGTAGCGCTAAATATGACCTACATTCTCCTTACGTGGTGAATATTAAAATACCTAACAACTTTGTTCTGTCTAGACTCGGTGTCACAATCACAGGTGTCGTAACAGTGAATTGAAAACGAATCAAATTATTTTTAGTTTAAAATATTGAAAATCATTTAATATTAGAATTAAAACTAATTTAAAATAGTTTAATGATGTTCATTAATATTACCACTTTGAGATACCTACTTTATATATATATATATATAT
>JAPDSC010010119.1:445248-456556 GCA_026290005.1 Latrodectus geometricus | reverse complement strand
GACTTGGTATCCGTTACTAAGATTACCCGCCAGACTATCTAAGAGTAAAATCTCCAGGACTTGGTATCCGTTACTAAGATTACCCGTCTGACTATGTAAGAATAGTGAATCCTTAGAACTTGGCATATGTTATAAAAATCACCTGTCTAACTATCTAAGAGTAGCAATCTCCGCATAAAAGGTAATCCAACAATTAAAGGCCATCGTAAGATATTTGAATATCTGCTGAGAATTATTTTCTAGGAGAACTTTTCAGAGATATAGTCACATTCCCATTTCGCAAAGGAGAAACCATGTAAAATTCCAATACTTCATTTACAGACGTATACAGAAACCAGAAGCGTGAAATCTATTTCTGGTTATTCAACAATGGTTGCAATCGAAAATGGCACCTTCCTTACAAAATTTCAAATGCTTGTATTGTTGGAATGCCATGGAATTTTTCTTTCAACAACACCTCAATAGAACCTGTGTGACAACTTCTACCTCGTGGCTTTTGTTGAATGATGTTCAATGAATGAATGCTATTTTATTTCTTCCAGAAGATATCTCGCATTTTTATCTTTTGTATTTATGTAAGAAGAAAGTATATGGCCAATTGACTATAAGAGGAAATAAACAACTAAAACATAATTGGAGCTTGGTAATAACTCTGTCATAATCCCTCATCACGATGATTCCAGTTCAAGTGATTCACGCCTCATCATTTTTGTCATTGTAAATGATGAGGTTAACATCTGAGCACACTAGTCGAGGAACATAGGACTTTATAAATTGTTAAATATAGAAGCCCTTTCAACGCTGCTATGTTTGCTTAGATCAGGATTGAACTCGTTACCTCTTGTCATGAAAACGATGCTTTTTTCACCAGGCTCTCAACCGTCTGGTAGCCGATGATTAGCACTCTTGCCTTCGATTCAATAGTTCGTAAGTTCGAATCTCATATTGAGCTTGGATGTTTGTATTGGTTTGGAATCTGCTTTAAGCCGTATGTCACAGTCTATTTACCCTCATGTTCAAAAAAATGACTGTTGAGTGACAAACAAACGAATCAGCAGGTTTTCATGACTTTAAAAGTACTATTAATTTTCAGTTAAAGAATCGCCAATAATTCTTAAACCTACTAAACTCATTTTTCTGTATAAAAATTTTTTATTAATTTTTTCTACACTTTTAAAATAAGTAAATGCTTTGTTTTTAAAAGATCACGGATAGATTTAGAGTTTTTTGCTTTACCTTTTTTAATGAAAATTTCGTTGGTTTGTACAATTTCTTAAAATTTTATTGTTTCTATTCCAAAACATTTTATTAGTTTGAATGCAAAGTTTGAATGTACTGTACACCTAGGCAATTGGAGTACATTTCCGGCTGCTCATGTGCCTGCCAAATACTAGCTTCTCGTAATTTTGAACCAAATTCAAGCGAATAAATCGATACCTGAGGTGGCATATTGCTCTCCACCTCACATCAACAATATTACGCTGGACAACACACACCTTTTAATGAACACACAGTTGCTCATCACGACAGTTTTCATCAGTGTCGGATATTGAACCTGTTGTCTTTTGTTCATGAGCACAACGTTTTACTTCATCAAGATCTCATAGTCTCATTTTAACTAGGATATATATATATATATATATATACCAACCTTGTATAAATTTATGTTAGTACTTTCATTCTTGCTGATAGTGAATGATTTCTATAATTTAAGCAATTTTTTTTTCTTTTATTCATCATTTTTATCATTTTGTTTCTTACGTATTATATATTAGAAAATTCGTTTAACATATCGAGTGGTCGTTAGCCGTAATGAATACCTAATTAGATAGGAAACTTTATTATGCTACTATGACGATAATGGAAAGTTTTCTAAGGTTATTAAAACTCCACTGAAATGTCTTTCGATCGAAATCATCTGCGATCTTTTCTTGGCCTCGTTAATCCATGAAAGGCTGACGTCAGGGGGATCTTCCCGGCATTGATCGGGATCGAGCAACGTCGCCAAATTCTCACCTGATCAATGCTCTTGAGATAATGGTCTTTTCTGTTTGCGTTCCAATCAGCGAATCTCGCAAAGTCGGATTGAAACTCAATTACCAACCTTGAATCAACAGCGCGCCCACTGCATCGCCGAGGTGGCTTCGACCTCCCCCTGAGAAATATGCTAGATTAATGGGGTTACCTTAGGGAATTCCGATTGGAAATCAATCATTCAGATGAAGTTTCAACTTACTTTAATAGTTGCCTTTTTAACCATTAATTAAACAGTTATTTTCTATAGCAATAATTAGGTTGAGATTTGGTCACCCCTAATTTTGGATTTCTTGAATACTGCTTGCATGCATAAATACAAAACTAATTTCAAATTGTATGAAAAACTTCTATTTCAAATCTTAAAGATATGCATTTTCAACAAATAATTTCTTCTCATAATGTACTAAGGATAAGCTAATGTTTTTCAGAATATCATATCCCTTGTTCGATACCAGGTATTATTGAAATTGGGAAATAAGTGACGTGTTTCTGCTTTCTATATATGTATCTATCGAAGTAGATGCTTGGGAGTTTTCCAAGCTTCGATACGGGTTATAGCCCATTATTTGTTAAAATTATAACCAAAAAAAATCAATATTGTATGCATAACTAACAAAGTTTTTAGTTATTCACCTGTCCACTTTGTAGAATAAATCTTTTTGTAAATTTTTTTTAAAATTTGATTACTGATTTAAATTAAATTCTCCAAAACAATGTTGAAAAGTTGAGTGTGTCAATCCCTGAAATAACCAAAATGCTAAGCGTTGATGTTTTTTTCTTGTTGGATTTGATATGGGTATAATATATTGTATTTGAGTGAAGATTATTTTAATGCTCTATGCATGTATTCAAGACATTGGTTTGTAAACAAATTATCACCTTATAACTTGTTGAAAACAATTTAGCTGATTTTTATAAATGTGGAATATACTTTACGCCTTAAGTACTATGACTATCTGAAACATGGTATTCTTCGTGATAATCATAATATTTAAAGCTCAAAGTATATTTATCTAAATACTCTCTTTTAAGTATGTTCTTCAATGTATCCCAATATATAATGCTAAAAAAATATATCATATATTCATTGCAGAAGTGTATCAAATGTTGACGATGCCTTATCAAGTGTGTCATTCCTTTGATTTCCTTTCTGAGGGATTTCGCACCTTTCCCTGTAGTTTTGTTCCTATCATGGGTTATCAAATACGATGAATATTCTTAAATTCCTCCTTTAAAATTCTGCACGTTTCCATGTATGAATTGGGTCATACCTTGAATATTCAATACGTTATCAAGTATTTTGTTCTTTATGAATTCACTACATCTTTCTTTCTGGTTCTGGTTCAACATAAAATCAAAATATTATGAACATTTTATCAAATATTTTATTCTTTAGATTGCTCCTTTAGAAATTCTGCAATATTTCTTATTTATTCTGGTTTATGTTGTAGATACTTATGACACTTGGCGAAAATCAGCCCGACCGTCTGAGAATGGGTGAATGAAGTCAGAAAGAGTGTGCCTTCCGTTTTTGAACAGAGCACTCTCTCACAAAGGTGATAGTATGTTTTGGCTCATAGATGGCAGTACCATCTGGACCTTCAAATTTAGGAAAACAGGGAAGACCAATACCCGCCACCTGCCACCCTTAGAGGTATTAATTTGGAATGGGAACATGAAGGACATTGCAACCATATTTTATATTCCCCAGTCACCATTAGTGAACACGATCGTCTTTATACACGACAGACATGGGAATCGAACCCACAACCTTGCGATTGTGAGACTGACGCCCTAACCAACTAGGCTACCGTAGCCCCATTTTGGCTTATAGCATATTTTATATCAAGTGTGTAATTTTAAAAAATTCTTTTATAGAGTTTCTGCATTTTTTTCATTCTTTGAAACGAATAATGCAAGGCAAAATGTTGAAATGTCTTTTTTACTTAATACAAATTGAATCTAATATTAATATTGACAATGGCAGACTATATTTACAACTCTTTTCGAACATTTCCGATAAAAAAAAATGCATCCCAAATCAAATAGACAAACATTTTTATCTCATTTTATTGCATAAAAAACAAAGTTTTTCTTCAATGAAGGATCGTAAAAAAATCACTCGCTTATAATTCAATGTAAATTTCCCTTTTTTGTGTTTTTGTTCAATGTGAACACTTCACTCGCAAATCCTTTTAGAAATTTAACTTTGCGTGTTCCGTTATATTAAACAATTATCTTTTTTTATATAGAAATTTCTGAAACGATCTTTTGTGGTCCTTTATTGGATTTTGTTTTTATTATTATTGCTTTCAGTAAGTTGCTACTGCTTGTGACTTATCTCCTCACTAAAGAGTGCGATATGCTTTCATGTTTTATGAGGAATGTCTCCACAGTTTTATGTGCCACGGAGAGAGCAATTGAAAGCGTGTTTTATGTGCTCTCACTTGCTTTTAATGAGTGCTTCCACTGGGACCGAGAAACACGCGCACTAAATTACCCTCAACCCTTTTTCATTGGGAAAAACATTAAATAACCGAAAAAGCATTAGGGGGGAAACAAAATAAAAAAAACTGGTTGTGAGCGATATTTTTACTCTTTCTGTTACATCCAAGGACATTAATTTGTAATAAAATTCTGGAGAAACATACTTTTGTTTCAAATTCAATTTTAGATAGCCGTAAAAAAATCAGATGTTAGAGTGAAAACGGATTTTTGATTACTGTTCTATATACGCAATAGAATGTCGCACACACACAAATTCGTTAAATTTTAAGACCAATTTTCAAATTATATTTCCAAAGCTAAATAATAAAATTAAGTAAGTAATAAGATTGAAATAATACATGTGTTCCTTTTGTGTATTCTTTTAGTGAAAATATACATTCTTCATTTATAATAATTTTATAAATTTTTTCCATGATTTACTGCTAATATTTAGATAAGGATCGAAATCATTCTTATAGATTTTTTGTGAATTTGTTAACTTGATTGATTTTTTATTTTTAAATTTCTAGAATTTCTGAGCTATTTTTTTGTTATTTTGGATTCTCTGATATTTTAGATTAATTTAGAACGTTCATCTCTGTTAATTTTTCCTGAAAAATTTAAAACCTAAAAAAATAGGTTCCTTGATAAATAGTGACATATTTTTGTATAATAGTAAAAAAATTAATTTGGGTTATAATCAATAATATTTAATACCAAAATATAATGTTATTTTGTGTACAATACATATATATTGTCAGGTTATGTGTGTGTTTCACCAAAGTTTTTTTGCTTTTCTACCAGTTTAGATAATTACATAAATTTTAATAATCCATCCATATTAACCTAATTATCCATTATCAATTATTTATCCATTCATATTCAAAGTGTTTTAAATTAAAGCTACGATAATATTGAGTTTTAACTTAAAATTTTCCAGTCTTACAATATTTTTCCATTAATACAATTAATCTTCCATTAATAAAACTGATAAATATAGCGTGAATATACAATCATAAGTAAAATTAACACATCATTATCAGTCTTAAAAGATGAAAATAATAATAATATAGTAATGTGCTAACATCTTAATAAATCACCGATGATGTCATAATTAAGGAGTAAAATTACGGCGATATTTCTCAAATATCTTAAAACATTAATCTATGGTTGTAGAATAATAACATTTGTACTCAAAAAACCCAACATGAGAAGTAATGTAGTTTACTAAGTGCAAATGAGATATTTTTTAAGCATGTTTCACAAATAGGACTCATGTACAGAACAATGCCATTGCTGACTTTTGTTGATTGTTTAATAAAAATCATCAATTTAGCTAACAAAATGCTTCCAAATAGTTAACCTTATTTTAAAAGTAAGAAATGGTACTATAAACATATTAACTTATTTTTAAGCACCATTAATAAAAAAAATGCTTTTTCAAAGAATGAATTTTTTAGCTGAGAGAATTATGTTGAAATGATAATTAACATTATTAATATAATCATCCCTCATTTTCAAAGCTCGTTTTTTTAAAACTGGTACTTGATGAGAAAAAAAACCATACTTAAAATCAGATTTAAAAAACTATTATTGTTACTTATGACATTTAAAAATATTTTAATTCCATTTATTTTTGTGTACATCAAAATTCATCAAATATTTATTATTTTTAAAAAAATAAATATGCTTAAATGCTCCTAAAAGAATCCTAAGGAATTCTAAAGAAGAATTCTCAAAATGTCATTCTCATTCTTAAATAATAAATATAGTTAAATATGTTGCTTATCCAGCTTGTCTAATAACATTTATTTTAAAATAACAAATAAATTATTAAAATGTTTATTAATAAAATGCATTAAATTTTCCATGCTTACCTTACTGACCTTTAAGTTTCGAATTTGCCATTAAAAAATTCATTTAATTTCAGATAGGAAATAAATTAATTAATATTTAAATGGATGAATAATTAAAGATGAAATTTTTGAATCTCTTATTCTGTATTAAAATAAGAAGGTTTTCCATTTAAAAATGAATCTTCCTTATCAGTTTAAAAAAACTCTTTAATTAATAAAAAATTGAAAGTACTCAATGATTTCAAAAGTAAATTTCCAAATAAAAAATTAATGCACTGGCATTTTCATGAAAGTATTCATTTAAAAGTAATTCACTTTTTCCTAAAGATATTTATAATTTAAAACAATGAATTAGAGAATCTCAAAGGCTTAAAACAAGTAAGTCAGCGGAAATATGTCAGTGAAATATTTTTCTTAAAGCAATTTAAAATTTTACGCAGACGTTATTTGGGAGAATATTTTTAATTAAACATTCATAAATTTTAGATCAAAATTTAATTTGTCTCTTGTTATTCCTGTCTTTCTTTGTAAAAGAAGTAAAAACTCATTTATAAAAAGTCACATTATTTTCAAAGTAAAAAACATTTACTATGATTCTGACTGTATTTTAGTTAAATAAAAATTTAATTTTCATTAAAATGAGGGGAAAATGTTTTCCTGAAGTTTTCTCATTTCCGAATATTAAAAATTAAAATAGCATTGTTTCGGTTTAAATTTTACGATAAATAAGAAAAATTTTAATTTTATGAGCCATAATGTTATAAAATGTATAATAATAAATTTTATTTCCTTTTAAATTATCTATAAATATTTTAATACCTATGATTAAAATTTTATTTTATTTTTTAACTAAATTATATTTTAAAAACTATAATATTCAAATATATACAATTATGTAAACTATATAATAATAAATGTTATATTGATAAGATTTTATTTATATTTATCTGTACATAATTTTAGTATAATTTTACTTTAATTATTATGTTTGTGTAATAAAATATTTAATGATCACAACAAACATTTAATATTAAATTACATAAATTAATACAAGTATTATTTGTATTATTTAAAGTATATTAATATTATTTATTTAATATTAGCACTTTATAGTTTCATACTAAATTAATTTCATATGTATAAAAATTAACGATTCATTTCTGGATTATTTAAATAAAACATGCATTCTTTTTGAAGAAATTAAATTTTAACCTGCTAATTTTATAAATGTTTTTAAAATTTAATTACGTTTATAAAAATCAGCAGGTTAAAATTTAAACATTATAATAATACTATAAGTTAAAAAAGAAATTTATATTCAAATTTGTATTAGTATGAAGTCAGATAAGATAGTATAATTTTTATAATTTTAATGTTATATTATGTAATATAATAATGCTATCAAATTTTATATATTTTATAAATATATATAATGCTCTATTATTTATAAAATGTAAATTACATAAGTAATAATGTTATATCATTAGTTCACATTAAAATTGTTACAATTTAATGTAAAGATTAAATTGACATATGTATTATTTAAATTCAAAATTACTTACTTTATTTTTGGCAAAAATGAGCAAGAAAAATAAAATTAATTAAATTATGTTTGAGTTGTTAAAATAAAAGTACGTACCTCATCAAACCATATTGTAGGGCGCATCACCTTTCTATTTGAACTGCATTAAACCTTCCCTGCCGAAACTGATGCTAGTGACCCCAGTACTCGTCCAATTATAACCTACCAGCTCGTAGATTAAGTAATGAAGTAATTTCAACTATTCATATGTGTGCGATACACACACCTTCTAATAATTTGAATGCATCTGTGTACTTCAATGAACTGAAAGGATTAAGCTATTTGCAATATGCACTGTCACAAATAGTTGTAAAAGCATGATTGCATAGTAATGTATACTGAATATTACAAGCTCATTTGTATTATCATATACAATTGAAATTCATGTCATTGAAACCGTTGAATAGAAGGATAAAATGACTTACGCATAAAATATTCTGTTACATTGTATTCTCATAATTTAATAAAAATATTGATATAAAATGTTCACATGGACTATTTTATTTGCATCAAAATATAGTCATGATTACTCAAAATAATTGCTTTATTTCAAAATTGAAATAAAAGAAAGAAAGAAATTTGCAAAAATTCTGGGTTTTTTGCTTATTGCTTTGGAGTTCTGTATATTTTAAATCACCAACAATTTCAAATTTAGTTTGAAAAGTTGCTAACAGATGGCACTGCAAATCTTCAAATATTGTAAAATTTTATTCATCCAACCATGATTTTTTTTTTTTCAACTACCAGACATTGTATTATGTCGAGAGATAAGAAAATGAAATAAAGTAAATATTCTTTCATTGGAACAATGGTTTTATTTATTTGGAAATTCAAGACCAGCTTTTAGGGAAAATTCACATATACATTTCCTTATTTCACACTTTATATATCAGTCGAGAAACTTCGCAGTCGTCTTAAAAATTCATATTATTCGATAAATATATTGGTTTCCCCAGATGTGGAATCTGAAAAGTATTTTTTCTTCAATCATTTATACATATATGCACACACACACACACACACACACACACACACACACACACACACACACACATACATATATATATATATATATATATATATATAATTATAGGCAGAACTGGCAATTGAACAGTTAGCACTCAAAACTTCTATTCAACAATTTATGGTTTCGAGTTACACTTTGAGCATAGATGTTAAAGCACATGAAATAAACAAATAAGCAGAGAAATTATTGTAGGAATATACACAGTGAAGCAGTTTATTATCTTTCATTCCCATATACATATATTAGAGTTTCCCAAATCTGCTGAACATAGCTAACTTATCACCTCATCATTATTAATCACGGTAATATGACAAGTTCGAAATTTGAGCTCGCATTTTTTTCTCGACGCCACACTAAAGCAGCGAAGGGAAATTAAATACTACGTAACGTTGAACGTACATAGACCCCAACATAACTGTTCTTCGAATTGCTCAGGTATTGAATCCATTACCTTAAGTTTACAATAATAACGTCTTATCCAACACTGTATTGTAAGCAAAAAAATAAAGAAATTAGAAAATTAAAAAATATTGTTTGAAGATAAACGAGACTAGAATCTGTACTGTTGCCTCTAAAGAAAAAGGAAATCTAGAATCAAATAACTAATAATTTAATTAAATAGGAGAATTAAAAACGAAATAAAAAGAATAATTAAATTGAAATATGTAAATTACAGGTGAAATATATGAATCAAAATTATAAATTTTAAAGAAAAGTAAGCACTTTCAGGAAATATATAAAAGTTAAAGTAAATTTATTTCTGTAAAAATTTACTAATAAATTTTCATATGGTATATATAAATAATATAATATATATGATTTTGTTCTTATTACGTGTGAATTGTTTTATGATCACTCTCACTTATGACTTAAGCCCATTATTGTGCTACAATAATTCTTCGATACAATTTATTTTCTTCTGGAAAATAGGAAAAAATACACGATATGATTTTATCAACAAATATTTTGCTATTATTTTTTCACTTATTACTGTAATATATGTTATGCGTCATTGAAAAAAAGGAAATGCATAATCTTTTGTAAAACATGAAGCGTATTAAAATATAAGATGCGAGCATTTAAATACTTTATAGTAAAAAAATTATCTTAAAATAAAAAAAGTTCAAAGTATTAAAACTTAATCACGTGTTATAAAAAACAATAAATATGTTTAATCCTGCTAAACTACTGAAGGAAATTTCTAATGTTCCAAGATTTGCATAGAATGTAAACATCCGAATTTTAATAGCAATTGATTGAATGAACCTTTATAACTATTTGCATTATTTTCAAACGTTTTTCATTGACAAATAAAAAGCAGTTTTTGGACCACGTGATAACCTCATTCAATCATCGAGTTGAACTTGTCTTCGAAAGTACGCATGTGTAATATTCAATATATTCTGCATGAATTCTTTACAAAAGTAGCTTTGTACATAGCTTGTGATAAAAATGCTTTCAATTTATTTTAAATTTATATCAGAGATATCTGAAATCTTTCAAATATTTTACACTAAGTTAATTCAAATGCATTTAAAGGAACACTTATTTGCTATAAACTTTAAAGCAACAATATTCATTATAAAATATGTAAAGCTTATTTAGAAAAATTGACGTTTATTACTAAAAAATGTAAAGCAACTCTCATTGCTAAGCACCCATTTTTTAAAACTATTCTTTAGAGGTATTTATTCTTACTAAAATTCATTAATCACAGTTTAATTAAAAAATTAAAATAATGCCATATAAAATTGTTGTATGTGTAACCCAATGAAATTTTAAATGTACAACAAAAGAAATTTTACATGTGTATACCAAATTAAAATTTACAAAACAATATTTTCCAAAAAAAATTGTAAAAGAATTAAAATAGTAAAAAAAATGTAAAACTAATTTAATCTTTGGGTAAACATCTTCATTTTTAAGGTAAAATATATCTTAATACATTACAATTTATATAAATTAGAGATTTTATGTTGCTGCTGTTAAAACAATCAGAAGAGTCAAATTAATTTTTATAAAATAATTGATAAACTAATGAATCTCTTTTCCTGAAAAATTTTGTAAATTTAAATGGAAACATTGTCATACATACAATTTACAAAAGATGGTGTTAAAGATTAACATTGTTTGACTATCTTGTTCTCGTTGTTAATTGTCTCATTACAAATTTAAAAATATTACATAAATTTAAACATTATATATTTATTATGAATAAATTATATAAAGGATGTTAAAAATAAATTTCTGCTTAAATTATATATATATATTTTATTTTACAATAATATCATATATATATATATATATATATATATATAT
>JAPDSC010010119.1:427506-444848 GCA_026290005.1 Latrodectus geometricus | reverse complement strand
ATATATATATATATATATATATATATATATATATATATATAAATACAAGTGTGTGATTTTGATTTTTAAAATCTCTTCCTATAATTCAATGCATTATAAAAAATGAGTAATTATGAGATTTTCAGACAAAATTAAAACATTGCTATTAAAATTATTTTAGAGATATTTCATACCAACATTTTTAATGAAACATAGTAATTAATGTTATAGTGATTATTGATATTATTGTTTACTTTTATTATGATTCATTGATATCGTTATTGTAGCTTTAAATGCTGATACATCATTATGAATTCTTTACATGAGTCGAAATATGTATTAGTTTTGTTGATATAGAAACCATGAAAATTAAATTTCATACTGAACAACTTTTTTTGTTTGTACATTCGCTTATAATAATATTTCCTCCAAAAATGACTCATCAAAAAGATATGTTTCATTTACCATAGGTAATGTAAGGAATTTAAATAAACCTCAACCCTTTTTTAAATTCAATGTTTTTAAATAAAATATTTTACTAACGTTTTCCTTTTTCAGAAAATGTAATTTTTTATCTGTATACTGAAGACAAATAGCTTTGTGTGAATTTAATTTTGCAATAATATCATACAAAGTTTTAAAGCTATTACTTACCTATTGTATTCAATTCAATTTGTTCAGTTTTGACCATTGTTTGTTATGAGATATCCATAGAATTGGTTTTACGTGTTGAATTTTTTTTCTTTGTTTTTTCAACTTTTATCAAAAGTTTTCTGGATATTCTCCTAACATTTTTTTTCTTTTTTGCAGTTATTTGTTTTCGCCCTTCACTTTTCTAATTTTCTTATTGTATTTCGTAGTTCATTTTTATTTTACTTCTCTAAGTTGTAGCTTGGATATTAGTTAAAAAGTATTGCTCATTTTTTGTTAGAATCTGTTTCTTTTCATCTTTTTTGAGGTTAGAAACGAAAAATTTCATTTCCTTGCTAAGAGCGGTTGTTATATCCATCTCTAAATTTGGTTTCTATCTTTCATGTATGCAGGATAAATTCCTAAACTTCTATTCATTAATTTATTCAATTTGTGGGAAATTACAAAATTTTCATGTAAATTTAGTATAAATTACATTCAATTTATAAGAATAAATATAAATCAATGTAATACAGATTGGTAATTATATCGATATAAGACAAATTTTTAATTTCAATTTAAGTTATATTTTTGTTTTAATTGCTCATTTTTATTTGACAGCTTTAATACTTTCATTTAGTTATGTAGGAATATGTATACATACATACATATACATTTTAGTGTAGTTAAATATAAATAATAATAAGAGAGAGTGTATAATTTTATTTATAATATAAAAATGATGAATGACGCCGTGAAATTTGTTCAATGTTCTAGAAACCAAATAATATCCTATATAATAAGACTGCTCATTATGAGTAATTTTTTTAAATCCTTCTACTATGCTCAGTTTGGTTTTTGAAAGCGGAATTCTTTTTAGAATATACATAAGCTTAAGATTTACTTGAAACCTTTGGAGTTAATATTAGTTTGTGGAAAAAGAAATCCATTATTTTTGCGTGATTTTTTTGTATCTTCTTTCAGATTCGCTTTGTAAGAAGGTTTAAAACAGTTTTCATGTAGATTTTTAGGTCTTGTGCGAAGCTACGACTGCTGACATGCTGATAAGTTTGATCATTTTTGATATTTTATAGACATTCTCGACGATGTTGTATCCATTCGAGGTGCATCTTTAGCATCCAAATACCCAAACGGAATCGACGAAACCAAAATTGTGCGAAACTGGTTGTTACAGTCATATATAGGACGATAAACACCTTTCACAATTTTAGCCACCTGATTAGTATTTTCGCCATTATAAAAGAAAAACTAAAATGTAAGAGGATATTTTAGATGGATATTTTAGTGTCAAATGTCACCTTTCAAATGAGCATAAATTTGAAATTGTTTGATAGATACCTCACGAGATAGCGATCACTACAGACGTCTACAGAAAAAATAATGGATAACTTTTTCCCCAAACTAATATTAAATTAAAAGCACTACATTTATTATGTTTTTATAATACTACATTTATTAATAAACATAAACATGTACACTACATTTATAATTAGATTAAAAGCACTACATCTTAAATTACAATGAAAGCACTATATTCCTGAATACCCAAAATACAATAACAAGAAAGACAAAGATATCATGGTAAAATTTATTTGGCAGATAATATATTGTATAAAGCGCAAACAATTGTCTCTAATGCAACGTAAGTTGTAATTAAATCAGTAATTAGTATAACCACTATTGTTGATTGTAACTACTTCCACACGCCGCGGCATGGAATTATGAATGCTTTAAATGTATCCTTGGGATATAGCTTAAAAGAATTGAATCCGTTTCCTCCGAAAGTATAAAGCAAAACTATCCTTGGGAAATATTTGTCAAAACATCTTCCAATTATTGGGATAGTTGGTCAGGTGTAGAGGTGAGTGGTGTATACCGACCCAGTTGTACAAGCATGGACCATACGTTTTCGCTTGGTGACAAATCCCATGAACAAGCAGGCAAAGGTAGCAATTCAATCAGATGGATACAGAAGAACACTTGAACTTTGGATGACAGGCTTCTGTTGCCTGGTTGGTTTGGGCATTGCGATCTCATTATTAAGGTAGAGAGCTTGAATTCTGAACCAAACAAAGGTCCGTTGTATTCGCTAATGGCAGCTGGAGCATATTAAATATATCCCAATGTCCTCCATGTAAAATACTATCTCTGGGAAAGGCAGGTATTAGAGAGTCTTCTGCTGGGGCCCTGCTTCTAAATTATGAAGATTCCCACACAGCTACTTCTGGCAGAGCCCAACTCAGGGATACGTACAAGGAAGCATGCTAGTGAATGATGTGTTTTCGTGAATTATCTTGTTGGATCTAGTTGATGACAAGAGCCTAAGATAAGGGAGGACCACTGGCTCAACCACATTAGAAATATGGCGCTGACTGTTCTGTAACTAAGAACACTTTGTACATGATATTTTTATATCCATGTTATTTATATTTTATTTAAAAAATGAAAATTGCACAATTATAATAAAAGCTAATATATCTATTATATAATAACCATTAAATAGCTAAAAATATATTTATTGCTATGATTTTCAATAAAAATGTACCATTAAACTACTGAAGTGATATATTAAATTTAATGACGGTATTAATTTATAAATAAATAATTAATATTTAAATTTCAGTTTAGCTAATCATGTAGACAATAAACAAAAAGAAACATTGGACAAAATAATTTTATCCAACAAAAAATATTTTTAAATGTTTGCTTCATCTTTAACTTTAGATGTCTTAAAATTTTTGGAATAAATAATTGCAGTTAAAACATTCCATTTTTCTATTGTTTGCCAGTTTGACAATTATTCATTTTGGTTATCTTTTATAAATGCAAAATTTTTTATTAATAAATATTTGCGTAATTCCTCCAACTTTATAAATTGCTCAAAATATTTGAAAAATTATCTTAAGTATTCTCGTCAAATTTTTCATTATTCACCTAAAACATTTTGTGTAAATTCTTATGATAATTCCTGAAAAAAATTACAAAAATTATTGTCAGGGAATTTAAAATGCTTAACGATTTTTTTTAAAGTCAGTAAAGGGGAAAACTGATCTTAACAAGTTTGATTTAAAAATTCAAATTCTTATTATGATACGATTTTATTTTTATACATCGTTTCAACTTTAAAACTTTTTAAGCAATAAGAAATTAAAAAATCTTGCTTTTGTGATTTTTGTCATTTCACTGTTAAAATAAAACTCCATGAAATTTTATGAGTACTTTAGTTTAGATTTCTTGTAGACACAATTAAAGTATGTACAAGCTCTTTAATGCAACCAAATGCTAAGATTTAATTTAGCTATAGTAAATAAGTTTTCTGAAAGTTTATCATGCAACTGCTTATGGAATTTACCCATTTAATACAGAAGATTCAAAACAGCTATATATTTTATTATTTTCCCAATGCTCAAGAATTCAAATTTGCTTCTCATTTGTGTAATTAAAATGATTCCGTCATTTGTCAAGGAAGAAATTCTCCTGAGTAGAAGTTTTCCAACTTGACTCATTATTTTGATTAAGAGAATTGTATTTAATTTTCACCCCAAACTAAACCGCATTCTTGAGTTTTAAAGTGATAAAAGAACGTAGAGCACTGCAATCTGAAACGTCTTGAATAAAAAACAAGAAGACGAGTAATTAACTATGATGGAAACAAGACAATTGTTTTTTATTTAACAGCGCAATTCATGTTGATGTTTATTAAAAGTGAAATTTTTTATCAAAGATATTAAAATTTTTCTTTTTTTGAGACATTCTTTGCTTATATGAATAATAAGGAAAATTTTTATTATCTTGCTCTAAATTTTATGTAGATAAATTAAAGTACAACTTTTAAATAACATTCAAAATCAATATTTTTCATTGATGAATAACATAAATTTTAAAAATATTTTTAAATAATACAAAGATGCTTCTTTTTAATTGTTTTAAACGTGAGTAATATATTTTATTAACAAGTTTTTATTTCTAATGCTGGCTACTTAGGATATCCCCCCTCTATTTACACTACAAGGGGTGGAAGGGATTACAACTTATATAGGGGATTATTAAGTGGGTATGTAATCGCCTCCCCGAAATTGGATAATTTTCATATATTAAAAGCAAATACCAAGCAGATCACACCATAATTGATCTGCCACCCCTAGAGGTATCATTTCACATTAAAGACATTGCGATCATGTATGACATATTTTACGTGCACAGCCGTCATTAGTGAGCACGGTGGATATTTGGTTGGATCGGGATTCGAACTCACTGCCTTCCGGTAACAAGTTCACGTGCCCTAACCTACCAAGACACAACGGCTTCTTTAACAAATTTAAAAACACAACATTATTTACAATTTAAAATTTCATTTGTTACATCTAATTTGTGTAAGTTTTAAAAAATAACGTATAGATTATTTTTACTCAGACGACAATAGGTCAAAAGGCTTTGAAATCTGGACAGATTTGAATTAATAGTTTGATTGAAAAACATTACATATTTACTGTAATTATGCACAGTAACTATGTAATGAATAATTTTGGTATTAATCTTAAGGTACCTCCTTAGTTGTTGATTAATTGACTTATTTCAATGGATAAAATCCTTATTATATTTTTTCACACAATTTTTAAGCCGTGTTTAAATAAAGAACAACTACAAGGAGTCAAATGAAATTTACATCAGGATGTTAGTTTCTGAATAACTTCAAAGAAAAGCTGTGATCATTTCGATATTTTTGATAGCAACATTTGTAATTAAGTTAAACGGTATTTAACGGTGATTTCAATTCCCTATTGCTTTTGCCTTGATGTTACTAATTTAAACGATGTATCATTCTGCTGCGGAGCTCTTCCCGCTTCAAGAACAAATGCATGGTTTTTTTATGACTTTAAAAATTCTTATCTATCCGTAGCAACTGTGAATGGCAAAAAATATTGATGTCTTCAAATCACCCCTTTTTTACGTCGCTATAATTCTTTTTAAAAGCAAAAATAATTACATTTTAAAAATGCTTTTTTTTCGTCTTTTTTTTATTTTTCTGTGTTGCAGCGTATCTTTTACGCTTTTTCTAATACGCCGCCGATAAGATATAAATTCTAACTTTGAAGGAGGTTTCTCCGAATTCAATATTTTATAACTTCGTCATTAAAACGAATTATCGTGTGTTCAACGTCTCATTCGATTTTTTTTTATTCTGTCTATACAAAAAATCTGATTTCATAATGCAAAACAGCGATTTCAACAAAATAAATTGTAAAAACCGAAATTTTCCAAAATCGCAATTTTTCCCAAAAACTATATACATATTTTTTATGGAAGCTAAGGTTTCAAAGATTGGTCTGTTTGACCTGTTAGTTACATATGAACTTTGACAGGCTTACTTTATTGACTTAACTTACTTTATTGATTGTTAATCAATTGCGTGTATCGCATTCAGACCTTTATGTGTAGACGTATGATACTTCATTAGTTCTTGTTTGATTGCATATATCGCTTTCAACCCTCTTTTTGTAAAGTTTGGAAAAATTAATTACCTTGCTTTGAAAACAAAATAAAATAATAGCAATAAGTTAGTTATTAAGTTGTAAAGCCGCAACAATATATGCTTAAAAATTAACACTTCTGCATATATAAACAAATAAAATAACTTACAACGCACACTTGTTTGCTTTGTGTTCCACATTCTTTTTTTACATTTTCCAGCATATTTTTGATTTTTTTACTAATAATAGCGTAAAAGCTTAGAAACGGGCACCACTTGATTTTTTAGCGATTTTTTTATGTTAAGATGTGAGTAATAAAATCGGGGTTGCCACCACATAAAAACTAAACTAAAATAAAATTAAGAGTTTTTTCTCAATTTTTATCATAAACATAAAAGATGTAACTAATTCGCATTTTTTTTTCGATAAGTTAATTAACAATTTTCATATTTTTATTGAATAAAAGTTTTGTAATTTACCAGGGTTACTAGGATTAAAAATACAAAGGTTACTAGAAATTAATTTTATCGAAAATATATGTCGCCAAATTTTTGCCAATCTAAGGGATATTGCTTTTTACATTGAACCTGTTAATGATATTTTTCTATAATTAAAAAGCAATTTTATAATGATTCCAAAGAAGGCATTGACGTATTCAAAATATATATTGAGATTAAACATTACTGAAATTTTTCTCTTTTTCTATCTTCTTAGATAATTAATAATTACCATTACCTTATGAATAATAATGTGAGATACATTTTGAAACTACTTGACATCAAATTTAATTAATTTTAGCTATTTAAGAATATTAAGAATAATTTCTACAGTGCAATGAATGTCACTGTGATTTTCTGCAATTTTTTCTTTTTATATTCAAATAAATATTATCATTTCATAAAATTCTAATTTCCTTTGCAATAACAATCTAAAAAATTGTGGAATAAAAAATATTAATATAATTTTAATATATGTAATAAAATAAATATTACCTTAACAATCAACCAATAATATGCATAATATAAAAAATAAGAAAATATATTCTTATTTTTAAAAGATTTCTCATGAAAACACACTTTGCGATTATTTAATTCAAATCGCATTAATATCATTTCCAATGGAAAACCCACAGGCTTTAAACATTTTAAAATCGCAGAAAAATACAAGAACTAAGTGATGAAAATAATTGAAGAATCCAATTTGTTAAATTCAGTCCCCTTGAAAGGATTATTCTCCATAATGTATCTCGTTTCATATTCTTCAAGTGGAAAGTATTTGCATTAGTGCTTCGATGAAAACTTTATTGTATGTGATGATGAAATTATTCAGCAGTTTATTTTTTATGCAAAATTTTAAAACAATGTATCACACGCTGTTGATTTCAATTATTCTTTAATCATCATTAGATGCTTCAATTGTTTTCAATTTCATTAATAGCATTTTATAGAACATACGTTAATGAGGATTTCATTAAATTTATGGATCTCAACTTCAATTTTTTTTTAACCCTAAAGTGGTTGTTTCTTTCGTTACAGTCGAGATCATGTGTACGTCACTTTATTTTACTTATAATGGGTCTGTGAGTTATACAAATAATCACTTTCACCAATAATGAAATTTTTTATACCAATCGAAAACAAGTAAATTTGTCAGTGGGATTAGTTTTTCAGTGAGCAGTTGGAAAGAAAATGTTGCCCGATATCTTAGTGGGATGGGTTATTTTATATATTATTGGAGATTTGCTTCTATCGATACAACTATTAAGAAATAAATACTTATTCATCATTAATCAAAGATGAATTTATTTCATGTAGCATGTAAAGCACATTAAATATTAATATTGGATTGTTTATGCAAGCAATAAATAACATCCACTTCATGGTTAGTTTACATCGGCTTGCACGATTTATGTTTTTTTTTTTTTAAGTTTTCATTGATTTAATTAAAATTTAAAAAACTGCTGTATAAAACTTTTTTTTTATTTGTACAAATTTTATGATTTGATGAATTTTCTGGAAAATATCTTTAGTTTAATAAAAAGCATTATTTTAAAAAAGATAAATTTCAATGTATAAAGTGTAAACAGTATATATTGAATTTATTATATTTATAAGATTTTAATTATCACGTGAAAATTTTTAATGCGATGTGACATTAAATCAATTACAGTTCTAATAAAGTACTTTTCTTTTATTAGCAACTTTATCACTTGCGCCGATGTAATGGAAAAGTAGTGTAAATTGTATTAGACAAGGGCAAAAGAAAAAGTTTGACATACGCTCTCAGATTTCGCTTAGTTGAGCGGGGGTCGTCGGTCACCCGGTAGAACATATTTCAATCACATGATCAGAGTAGAACTGTTCAGCCTTATTTGCAAAAAAAATTTAAGCTGACCCAAATTTTAATTAAACCTATTAGAATAAATCTCTCATAAAATAAAAATGTACAAATAAAGAAAGAGCAGCAATGAATTTAATAACATTATAATAATGTTATTAAATATAGTAATAACAGAAAATTGTGTTAGTCATTGGAATAAATATCATTACATATTATGCAAAAAAATATTTCTGAAAAAATAGAAGGTACAAAAATATCTAAAAGATATTTTAAAAAAAATTATTACTATTGTAATTATTTTTGTTTACGTTTGTTTTAATTTTTATTTAAAAAAAAGTTATTATTCTACTGAAGAACTAATAAATATTTATTTACAAATTTACTTCAGTTTGCATACTGTCAAATACCTGCAAATATAATTTATAAAATTATTGACAACAACTGTGCAGAGGGCATTGTTTCTTTATTTATTTGTAAATTTATTGAAAATTAAATAAAAATGTATCTTGTTTTATTAACGCATTTATCAAACAGGATGTATACACTCACTCATTAACAATTTATTAAAAATAAAGGTCTATTCAGCAAAAATTATATAAAAGTGTTGTAACATGTATACTTTTGTTTGTTATGTATGTATATATTTAAGAGTTTTGAAAGGAAAATGTCCGAATACAAAATAAAAAAGATAAAATTTTACAAAATAAAATTATTAGCTTAAAGTTTGGCTTTTGTTTGAAAACTGCATTACCAAATTTTTGCTAAAAATAACAGTATTGTTTTAGATACGAATATACCAACCATAAATACTGCACCAATAATTGCAATTTTTACCTATATCTAATAATTTTCAAGCAATAATATAAGATATTCTAAGTTCAGTTTAATTGAGAGGGTTTTTCAAGATCCTTAGCTATTCTAAATTTAATTTGTAATTTGAAGTGAAACTAAAAAACATATTTTACTTATTTCATTTGAGACTTATTAAAAGTAATAGTTAATAGTTATTAAAAAAATACCGAATGATAAGTTATAACTGTGCCTAAAATAACTTTAGATGTTCTAAGGAATTCCAAGAAGACCGATTTCTGTTATTCTTTTTTTAGAAAAGTTCAACTCATTTAAAAAGTCTTAGAAAGGGAAGGATAAAAGTTCCAACCCATGAAAAATTGCTGAGAAGAAAGTCATTTTCATGCGGGAAGATCACAGAGGGGCAATTATAAAGATTGATTTTTAAGAAAAACATTTCCTCGAAACCGCTGATGTTTTAATCCTTAAAGAGGACTTGGCGTAATTTATGTGTCGCCTAGCTAAATCTTTTTAATCATGAAAAATTTATTTGATGTTCCATAAATTTGAGTTCCATCATTCAAAATTTTTATAAATAAATTTTCAATTAACCAAGAAAAATCAATTTTTATGTGTTTAAATAATAATTGTTTCTGACAATTAATTTTAAGGAAATAAATTATTTTTTGATATACCAAGTTAAGGTTCTTAAAGAAGTTAGCAACAGGGGATCTTTTTTAAAGTAACAAAGTTTGGTGTGCCCTGTATCTCGATCTAATAGCCGAAATGGCACCAAGCTTGGTATTTGAACGAATCAAGACATGAGAAAAAGGATTCCGTGAAAAAACATTTATTTCCAAAAACTTCTTTCTTTGTTACAGTGTAGAGGACATATACATTCTGAAATAGGATTATTGTCTAGCATAAATTTCAATACTCTTTTAACTATTTTCAATCGCTTAGGGACTAAATGTCTTACTTTATAATTTACAGATTGTTCTTTAGTTACAATATGATGTTTCACATTATGTTTTAGAATATATTTTTAAAAACAATTAGCGTTAATCTTCACTTTAGATCCCCTACTCTGCCAACTTGGCGATAAATGCACCATGCGTGGTAAACCGGACGTTTTTATGCCTAATGAGCTCTTTATGGCAACCTCCGGAGGTAATTTTGCGCATGCTCATTAATTGATCTTTTCTCTTAGCATTTTCATTGGTCGTTAATTAGTTGCAATTTGAAAAATCGGTCATTTTCATTGGTTGCTAAATGCTTTTGAAAATTGTTAAAAATCGTATTCCATTATCGCCATGCCAACAGAGTTTTTGAAAACGTGCCAAGTACGGGACCCACTGCACAGTTTTGCTAAGTTGGCAGAGTAGGGGACCTAAAGCGCATTTTCACCAAAATTAAGTTTTGTTATACTAGAATTCATAGATAATAAATATCAGAATATTTATATCAGCTACTTGTTATGTTTACATTTTCATTAAAAGAGGTGAGAGTGAAGTGGAGATTTAATGCAAATATTTTGTCTACGACAAACTATTAACTCTAAATTAATAAAATTAAATGATATGATGACTTAATAAAAAGAACAAAACTTGTTTATTTTATTTATTTATTTTTTTACACAAATATGATATTGCTATACAATTGCTTCTATGGAAACACAATAATTTCTTTTTTTAAGAAAAACTTGTTGCCATCTTAAGGAAAACTAAAACATACAAAAATTAAAAATAATATAAAGAGGAAACATAGAGGTCGCTACATGCACATAAACTACAAGTTTCGTTACACTATCCCTTAACATTTTCTGCTTTATAAAAATTAATAAACTGAGCATATTGAAAAAATATACATCTAGTATGACTTTATTAATTTTGGCAACAGCAAATACTAATTTAAATTCTCGGCATCAAATCATATAAAATATTAAAACTTCTGTACCAGAAGTATCGATTTCAGTATCATTTGCTGTATATAATTCATAGCCACTAATAAGAAATTTGTAGAATGAGTCTTACGTTTGCTAGACTATTAACAAGAAAGCGTAATTTCGTTTTATTTTTTTATCCGTGACAAACCAGCTGAATCTATTTTAATTATTTACTTCAGCATAGCCTGCCACAAAATATACTGCTGAATTTGATTTTCCGATATCAGGTTGCTTTACCATGAACAACGGGGCTTTAAATTTATGAGGAAAACACTTTTTCCTAAAACGAAAATGAAAATAACAATATTTACGATTAGGATTATAGGGGTTGCGATCCAAGAAAATTACAACAGACCAATTGACCATCAGAAAATCAACCTTTATTTCTGGGTTGAGGATAAGAACTGTGACACTCAGTTATCCTTGTTTTTATACAAAGCCACATTTAGTTGTCGTAACTCAGCAATGACATGTATTCAAGGAGAAGAAATATTGCAACCACATTATACCTCCTGTTTTGATTGCATTACCATGATAAAATCAGCTATTAGTGCCAGTTATTTAATATCTTTTCATACTTACAATTAAAATATTAAGCATTGAATGCTTCCATTTTTGGCATTAGAACTTTATCCGAATGTCATCATTAGAAGATTTGGCATTTTTTGTAAAACCTGACTAGATTTACTATCTTTCAACACTGTTCCTATAAGCAGTCTCTGTAGATGTTCATTTTCGATTTCTTTAAAAGAATTCAGAAAACATTTTCTTAGCAGTAGTATGTTTTATTCGTCTATTATGACTTATAATGTTCCACGAACAAATTTTGCTTCCAATTGTGAAACTAAGTAATGGAACTTAATTTCTTCTTCAGTTATTTCACAAAATGGAATTTCATCTTTTAAAATCATATTTCTACTTTTTTAGTAAAAAAAAAAAGATGTATTTTTACACTTCCTCTTGATATTTCATCTTTTGTCACGTTATTTCATCTTTTACACGTTGCCATTTCTATGTATTTATATATATATATATATATATATATATATATATATATATATATATATATATATATATATATATATATATATATATATAATTTAATAGCAAAAAATTAAATAAATTAAACAAGTTGCAGACATGAGATCAGATCTGAGATTTGTGGTATTCAAGCTACAAGTTTATGTTTCACATTAATTAAATTTAATATGTAAACTATTAGAAAGTGCAACATTACTTTCAAGCAAATACCCTGTTACCTTTACAGTTAGTTGCCTTTCGCGAGATATTGATTGCAGTTTTCGAAATTGATGATGTTTCCTTCGGCGGAAAACTTAATATTCAATGTTCTGTGTGGAATTCAGCACGCGGGCAGCTCTTATTGATTTCATATTCGCAATATATTAACTGTGAATTCGCTCCATTCAAAACTTATTCCGTTGGATGGGAGAGTATTGGATATTCTGGCCCATTGATTTTCATGGATATTTAGGCAAAATAACCATTTGATTAATGCGATGATATTTCTAGATTATTGCTAAGATTAAAACAGCTTCTTATTAAATTAAATGAAGGGTGACGTATTTGAAGAAATAATTTATGCATTTAACAATAATAATAATCACCTTTTAATTTTATAATTTTAAAGGTGTTTAATAATTTTACCTTATAATAGTAATAATTTAATTAAATATTAGGTTGGGGAAAAAGTTATCCATTATTTTTTCGGTAGACGTCTGTAGTGATTGCTGTCTCGTGAGGTATCTATCAAACAATTTCAAATTTATGCTCATTGGAAAGGTGACATTTGACACTAAAATATTCTCTTGCGGCTTATTGTTTGATTGATTCAGTTATGAGGACAAGGTTTTAAAAATAGAAGACAACAAACAGAAAATTCGATACATTTTAGTTTTTCTTTTATAATGGCGAAAATGCTAACCAGGTGGCTCAAATTGTGAAAGGTGTTTATCGTCCTATATATGACTGTAACAACCAGTTACGCACAATATTTGTTTCGTCGATTCCATTTGGGCATTTGGATGCTAAAGATGCTCCTTGCATGGATACAACATCGTCGAGAATGTCTATAAAATATTAAAAATTATCAAATTTGACAGCATGTCAGCAGTCGTAGCTTCGCACAAGACCTAAAAATCTACATGAAGACTGTTTTAAACCATTTTGCAAAGCTAATCTGAAAGAAGTTACAAAAAGTTCCCGTAAAAATAATGGATTTCTTTTTCCCCAAACTAATATTTTTTTTAGGAGTCTAATAGTAATATTTTGAATTGTAATTAAATAGTTAATATTAAAATTATTCCAAACTTTCTTAAAAATATATTATTTGCCATCATTTTGATTTGTTTGTATTGGTGTTAAAATTTACAGTACTATTGGAAACTTTTTGTTCTAAATAAATGAGTAAAATATGAAGAACATTGCACTAAATTTGTGTAGTATGTTAATATTTACATATTCTTGATGGCACAAAAAAAATGTAATTGCAAATGGTTCGACAGGTTTTAAATGAATATTTTTAACATTATATTATACCATAAATATAATATTACATTGTAAGAAAATGCACTATTTCAAGTTTTTTACATATTATTACAAGTGTTCCATGTGCACTCTTTGGCAAATATCGATACGAAAATCAATATAGATATTTTCCAAAAAGTGCACATGGAATTCATTCGACCCTACATGTCCCTCTGTCAATGCTCATAAACGCAACAATAATAAGATACTCAAAAATAATCAATGTTGTTGTTAATAGGCACATAAAAGTGTGCAATGTGAATACTGTATTTCCCTTATTCCTAAAATAATTCCCAAGAGTAAGCTAAGAAGATCTTACAGGTTACAAAATGGGTAATTAAATATCATTTATGCAAACTGTTACTACCCTAACACTTAGTGAAGAACAATGGAATTGGTAATGATGTAAACGAGTAATTAAAAATATATTCTTTTATTGGTTATTAGTACTGAAAATGGGAATTATCCGGTGGTAATATTTTAATAAATAGGCAAGATCTGCTGATGTAAGATTTAAAATCAAGATATCTCATGGATCACCGAATGCTTCCTCTTGATTAGCCATCGTTTTTGTAAACTGCTAACACTCCTTCACTAAGTGAAGGACAATGCGATAATATAAATAAAATTTAGATTTGATTATAAAATAAAAATATAAACAAATATGTTCTTTCATGGGTTGTTATCTCTAAAATGAATAGTAATAATTCTAGGGTGCATTTTACTAATGCACCCATTCATTTTATTATAAGTTAGCTTTAAATATATAAACCTTGTCACTTGGTGAATGACAATGGAATTAGCAATTAGCAAATCAATATAAAAAAATTAGAAATATGTTTTTTATAAATTGTTAGATTTATACACTTAAAGCTATAAAGTGTTAAAATCAGATAAATTATTTATATATCAACCTGAATTTTATATCCAAAATATATTCAGTGACAAAACAGGGATTTATAATACTATCATGCTTCAGCATTGTTTTTCTATTTATCATATATATTGAATTTTTTATCCAATATATATTGAGTGACAAAGCAATGATCTATAACATTATTTTTAAGCATTACAACAAACTATAGTTAAAAAAAATTTCTCATAGAAGAATTTTTGATTTAAAGTGGAAAATCTAATAAAGCTACAACCAACAAACTTCGAAAAGAACAACTTTGTTCATTTTTAGCAACAATGGTTTATTTAAAGTGATTATGTTTATACTTAACTCACTATTGTAAATACTTATTTATATTTTTCTGCTAAATTGTGGTTTAGGTCCCCTTCCTCACCAACTCGTAAATTTAAAGTGCTTTTTTGCGCATGCTCATTAATTACTCTTTTGTTTTAGCCTTTTCATTGGTCACTAATTCAGTTTCACTTTGAAATAGCAGTATAATTTTCGCTATGGCATCGGCGTTTTTGAAAACGCGCCAAGTAGGGGACCCAAAGCACATTTTCACTCATATTTATAATTACTTATTTATATATTTCTGCTTAGTTGAGGTTAATTTAATGTAAGATTCTAAATAATTTATAATCCAACTTTAAATATAATTAAAATTACTTTACTTTGTCAATGTTTTTTTTGTAGAATAATAGCAAGAGTTTCGTAACTCAAGTTGTGATTATGAGTATGGTTTAAAAAATAAAATAAGATGAACATTCTTTAATGTGTATTTCAACTGAGAATGATTATTCAGAAAATTGTGTAGTATAATTAATATAAATATTGCTCATTTGTGTTGTCAGCAAAAGAAACAATGTCGTTTTATATTTAAAAAAGAAATAATTGATATATTCTATACATTCCTTTTTATCATCTTGTTGCCAAAATATATTTAATACTTTTAAACTTATAATCGTTTGCAAATAAAGTATACCGAACGTTCTCTCCTAATAGTTCATCTTGTTGCCAAAATGTATTTAATTCTTTTTTAAATAATAATTGTCTAAAGGTAAAAATATTTGTAATCTTATTTTTTAATTACTTATTTTTGGGAAATTAAAATTATAATGCACAAGATTGAAACACAGAACTTAACAGCATCGAAATGATTTTATCCATTATTAAATGTCTATCACCTTGTATCCAAAAGCGCTTAAAAAGTTTTTAATTTATAATCATTTGCGAGAACAATTCGTCATAAAATTAAAAAAGTATTTTCTTTGAAATTAAATTTGTTAATAAGACAAGAACATAATACTTAATATTGCGTAATGGATTTATTTATTATTTAACATTAGCAGTTTCAAATCTCCCTTTTGGCAGTGAACATTTTTGACATGCTAATTTCGATGGCATCGCAAACAGTAACTCATTTAACGTCATATTTAATGAGAAGGAAGGGAAAATGAACAACTCAAATTAGAAGTAGAAACATTCTTCGCATGTTTCGGCGATGCTTTTCTGTCATAACTTTTACAGCCCTCTATTAAATGTTTTGACAACAAATCATGTCACACCACACAATTATCCAATTTTCCATTAGTTCAGGCAGTTATTTCGTAACAAAATTAGAAAATGCAGCTTACAAATTGCTGAGGTTAATTACTCTTTATGAAATTTGTAGGAAAAGGATTTTAATATTTTTCGAATTGTTATAGATTTGTATTTTAAAATATGGAAAATTTCTGCTATCTAAATTCTCTGCTCATTTAAAGCAGCATTTGCATGTTCAATTATTAAAAATACAATATTGAAATTCATATTTGTGTTAGTAGGATACTACTTAATTTAAATGGATTTTATTATTTGTTTAATGTAAACAAGATATTATATTATTTTATTCTCAACTTGTAACTGACATTAAAAACTTTATTGTTGAATTTATATTAGCGTTCAATTTTCCTATATTTAAACCAAATTTCTCGTAAGGCGAATTAGTAATTATAGTAATATTAAAAATTACTTTTAAAGAAAAGCTTTTTCAATCACATCCTCCTTGCACATTAACATAAATACAGTTAAATACTCATCTTCAAGAATTAATCGGATTTTTTTAGGATTTTCATCTTTCAGCAGTACAAGGGGGGAAATGATGGCAACTTATATAGATGGGCACGCGGTGGGTGTGCCATAATTGCCCAGAAAAGGTATGGGTCTTCGTAAATTAGAAGCAGAAGACTCAAAGATTTGACCTATCAATCACAGAAGTATCATTTTACATGAAACACATTGCAACCACGATATGTGTTGACCACCATTTGCAAATAAGATAAATCTTGGATTGGGTTGGGATTCGAACTCACTACCTCCCAATAACGAGAACAAACACTCTATGCAATCAGACCACCATGGTCTCGAAATATTTGAATTAATATTGAGTATTATTCATCAAAAAATATGATAATTCAAGTGTTTCACTAAAGTTGAATAACCATAATTATGTGTTTTCATCCTTAACAGTTACAATATATATCTTTTTGTTGCACATGAAAAATAGGATGTGAGCCATATTTACTATAAAGATAGTAGGTTGCTCTAAGAAATTTCTTTCCAATTTATTCCAATATATTCACTTTTGAATAACGATTGACATACATGAACTACCTTCAGATAACTAATCATGATTCACTAAAAATTGGAAAAAAAAAAATATATATATATATATATATATATATAA
>JAPDSC010010119.1:408899-427106 GCA_026290005.1 Latrodectus geometricus | reverse complement strand
ATATATATATATATATATATTCATAAAAGAGTAGTATCACAATACAAAATTTTTGATGAATGGTTTATACCATTAATCATCAGAATTCTATACTCTTTGGATGCTTTTCTTAACATTGCACCTGAACTGTCGTCTACCCCACATAACCACAATTTCTTTGAATGATGATGCAAGGAATAAAATCGTCTTCGAACGAAATGACGTCACAAAATAAGGTATTTCTTGAACTATTTGTCACCCGATCATTTGCGAAAATCGCTCTCAAGATTCTCTTTCACCGTTCAAATAACAATTTTGACCTGAAACTAAATTTGAATTTTTTTTTTTTCGAAAACAATGAAGTGATAGTTATTTTTATGCAAATAAATAGATATTTAAAGAAAATTTTCTTTTAGAATTCCAAGATATTTATTATGAAATTTGAGGCTGTAGTGGTATAGTATAGAAAGCCATCATGTGAGCGAAAGATAATGGGTTCTATACCTGACTCGACAAATGATCGATCGTATAGTGTAATAGTGAGCCTTGCACGTAAAATAGGTCAAGGCCACAATACTTATAAGTTGGTGTGGGGAGGGGGAGACCAGAGTACTAGTTCAAGTGTTGACCTAGTTGCATGGTCACGCCTCAATATTAAGAAATGACTAGCTGTGTTTAATAACTTTTCTGGCAGCAAAAAAACACATTGTACCCAAACAAACCAGGGCTCACTGTGGCCTAGTGATAGGACTCCGCACTCCAGATCAAAGGGTCTTATGTTCAATCTCAGCCATTGCTGAACAATAGAATATTCCGTTTTTGCATTATTCATACACGTCTGTCAGGGTGGTCCTTGAGAATTTTCGGGATTTCCTCCCTTGTAACGAGTGAATACGGCTGACGAACGATGAAAAGTCCTCTCAGGAAAGATGCATGCTGGGTGATAAAATATCTTAGTCTTTCTCCTTTCAGTCTTTTTTCGGCATATTTTGACACTAGGCCAAAAAAAACACACTAAGCCAAAAAATAAAAGAATTTCAAATGCAGACTTGATTTCAATTTTCTCTCACACTAATTTAAAATGGAAACGTATGTAAAAGCACATAACTGAAAATGTATTTTAAATAGGAAGAATAGAGCACTATATAACTAACTTTAAAATAATTACTTTTCTCTTAACTTTCATACCATAAGTGTGAAATATTTTAATGATTTCTAAAACTACTTACATAAAAAATTACATTTTTTATAAATTTTACATAATTTACGATTGATTTCATTCTTTATGAATATTAGAATTTAAATTTAATCATATAAATATATATAAATGTGTATGTGTCATTTTCTTATTAGATATTATTGTTATGATGAATATTAGAATTTAAATATATTTATCAATATATATTGTATCAGACACCCTAAAATATGTCGCTGCCTTAAATTATAATGTTACTACTATGACGCAATTGTGACGTAATACCCCGAAGATGTCGTAATTATGACGCAATTGTGACGTAATACCCCGAAGATGTCGTAATTATGACGCAATAAATTTTTGAAAAAACTTAAGTATCTAAATAATAAATTTAAATGATAAAAAAAGTGTATATATATTTTTGAAATACTAAGATTTCAAATATATAAGAATTTTAATTAAAATATAAAAAATGAAACAAAATGTTATAAATTTCTTCCCGATGACGTAAATACTAGGATTGCCAAAAAATAATTTTTTGCATAACTCTTATCATTCTCTATCTCTATGACGTAATAAGAACCGGGTTGCCAGACTAACAAAGAAATCCGCCAAAAATTCACAATATATATATTTATATCTTTGATTACGATTATTTTTTTTAATCTGGTTATACAAGAGGAATAGAATGTCTAACTTACAAAAGTAAAAGTTTGCAAATTGGATATCGCCCTTAAAATATAAGTAAATGTAACAAATTTGTTGTGTTTTACTTCTTATTTATTATGCATATAGCTTCCAATGAGAGAGAAAATCGTATCCCTTGCTCTACTCTCTTATAAATATTCCATTTACACAAATTCCATGACTGTTAGCTAAAGTGGCTTTTTAAGAATGCTAAATGTCTACATCTTTTAACAAGACCGAATAAAAGTAAACTGTTTTATTTAAAGTGCAGAGTACTTTTATTTTTTGGAGACATTCATACAAATTTCACTGAATTTTCTTTAAAGTTTAGTTTATTAAATTATTTATGAATTTAAATTTGCAAAGAGGCATATACCGTCATGGAGAATTAACTATATATGTATATATAATTATTACAACATGAAATATTCTCTTTTTCTCTTCAACCTGTTAACCATTAAAAACACTGAACAGTTACATATCTAATTTTTATTAATTTTTGCTGGATTTACTGTTCATCATTAGCTGGTTTGTAAAAATTATATTGGAAGCACACATTTGCACACTGTTCCATAATCATTAGCATTAATAAATAGTTATGCTATAAAAATACAACACTAAATAAGAACAATGCCGCATTTACCAGAAAATAAATAACTATTTCTGTTACTCTTTATCAATATTTCAGAATTAAAAAGTTAACTGCAAGGATTGTACAAACATATCGGTTAATGTCACAGTTATTTGTTAATGACGTAATGGGTTATTTAATGGGTTAATTGTTAATGACGTAATGGTAATGACGTAATTCAATTTTAGATCACAAAATTTTCTTCCCAAAGAGATATTCTAATCCCCCAAGGTAAAAAATATCCATGATGTTATATTTGATGGTTTGTGTGTGTGAGTGCTGAGAAATTGAGACCAGCGCATCTTCCTGAAAAATTATCAAACTTGATGGTAAAAAAGATGGTCAAAATAGAACGAGTTATAGTCTACAGTTTCTAACATGAGAAAAGGATATTTAAAAATAAATGCTATTCACACATAAGACAAGAAGAAATCATCTTTGAAACTTCACACTGTAAAAAGATATAAGTTATTCCATGAATATATAAGACATTCTTTGAATAGATGCCAAAGGTTTGTTTACACCTTCAATATTTTTGAATTATTAACCAAAGATATGTTTACTGGATGTATGATATACCTCATACATCCAGTATAATATGAATCTTTTTATAGCTTTATATTATAAAATCATTTCTAATTCAATCTTCATGAAGAGAAACTTACTATAATCTTAATTAGGTGAAAATGTGCTTTGGGTACCCCACTTGGCGCTTTTTCAAAAACGTCGTTGCTATGGCGGTGAAAATTAAACACGTGTTTTTAACGATTTTCAGTTTTGCTATGGAAATGAAAATTAAAAAAATGTTTTTTTACGAATTGTATAACAAAAAATACACTGAAATATTAGTTAAAATTATGCTTTCATTAATATTTCAGTTTATTAATAATATCAATAAAAATTTGTTTTTATTAATTCTTCAAATTCTCTCCTTCGAAAGTTACCATAAAGAGCGCATTATGGATAAAAAAAAACGTCCGGGTCACCACGCTTGCCGCGTTTATCGCCAAGTTGGCAAATAAGGGATCCCAAACCTAAATTCAACCTTTAATTATATTGTAAGTTCTATGATACTTGATTTAATTTATTATTTCAATGTTTTTTTTAATTTCTTTTACTTGTTTTTCAGATTTTATTGGGATTTGCTTATGTTACTTGTGTTGGTGACGAATTTGATAGTTCTTCCTGTTGCTATTTCCTTCTTCAACGACGATCTTTCTGCTAGATGGATTGCCTTTAACTGTCTTTCAGACACACTTTTCTTGTTAGACATTGTTGTTAACTTCAGAACGGGTACGTATGACATTTTTAATTGGAAGTCTAACATCTATATTTCTGATAAGAGCAATATTTCTGCTAACTCAACGACATTCATATTGTGATTTATCAATGTGACAACAAGAGTATGACATTTAGAATATGACCTTGATTTTCACGGTGATCGAGATAGATAAGTCGCCAAATTATGTAAAGAAAACGGGCAAAACTGGGGATTAACTATACACACTTTCAATTTCAATTTACATTCGAGCCATACGAAAAAGTACAAGTTTTTCCAATTTCAACTTTTAAAAATGTTGACAAATTTTAATTTACCGAAGAGTGATTACACTTAAAAAATGGAAAGATTGTGGGGCTCACTTAAGTGAAGAATTGAAAGGCAAAGAGGTAGAACTTGTCACCACTTAGTCTAATCTTGCAAAATTCAGGTGGCGAAAATCATATAGAAAAGGCAAGTTATTTTAATGAACTTCTTATTTATGCAGCTTTATTGTTGGCCCTCTAATGGACAACACTCTTTCTTAATAAATTTTGCAATTATCCCATTTTACAGTGTTCATAATAACGAATAATATAGTATGCTTTCATTAAGTACTAGTTATATAAATCCAAATTTATTACTATTTATTATAATAAACAATATATTTTCTCAGAAGCTTTCTAAATGTATTCATCAATTTTATTGTAACTAGAGTTTCGGTTTAATTTATATTATTTTATAGTTATTCATTAAAACAGATAATATGTGTTTCATAAAATATTGTGCAAAAATAGTAGGGAAATTAACTTTGAAAATAGAACTACGGGAAAAATACAAATTTTATTTCTGTCTTTTGAGTATTCTAGGTGTTATTAAGATTCAAAATTGACTACAAATATTATTCTGATTCTACTTCTCATCTAAAAGAAAGAAATATCAGCAAAATAACACTAATATTTAATCAAACGCTGAGTTGATTTTCTGATAAGCAAAAATATTTTGCTCTCTTTGGGTACTATCACATACAAATTATAATTTATATTTCTAGTTAAAAACTTCTTTTGAGAATATTTATGAGATATTTTGATAAACCTAAAAATTTCATGTTAGTTCATAATTTCTAAAATCAATCTTCATGTTGCAAAAATAGAGTGTGATAAAATACCTCAATATTTTCATATAATATCTAATTTGTTAGTTTTCAACCGAGAAACTTGTCGGACTCTCATATTATGAGACCACTCACTTATCTAAAAATAATGTCAAAAAATACGAATTTAAATATCGATGTATTCTTAGTACCCATATAAAATATTTCACTCAAATTGAAATACTTTTATATGATACATTCATACAAGATTAACTTATGCAAAATAAGTGATTTTGATACATATTGTTATATATCACTGCTTTTTTTCATATCTTATAATTAAAGAAAAGTAACTTGTAGAAGAAAGATTAATAGCAATCCATTTAGCTCTCGCAAATTTGGCAATTTCTTCATTTTTGGTACTATACAGGACAAATAAAAACATAAAATCTGTTACTTATAACACATTTTATTTTAGAGGAATAAGTATTTTGACACTGTTTTGTATTTTTCAAAATGCAAAAGGCTTAAAAAAGTGAAGGTAAAAGATTTTACAAGGTACAACCGCAATATTTTGTTTGATATCGGAAATATACCATTTGACGATTATAGTCTATACTAGTAAAATTAATGAGTAATTATAGATGGATTTATAATCATTGAGTTTCTTCTTTATACGAAAATTATTCATCTTTAATTACGATATGCATTGAATACATAAACTTACAATATGAACGAGGAATTTCTTATTTCCAAATTTGACAACAATACAAAGTGCATCATTTCATAGATTCAGCCATAATGGCAAACCACAGAAATATCTATGTATAATGAGTTCCCTTCCATTTCATCTCAGAGGTAATCTCCAATTTAAATTCTCATGAATATTAATGATTCTTTGCGCGACGTCATCCGCAGCTCAGGACACTCGAAGGAACGTCTTTGATGAAGAGTCTAGTAGGAACATGTCAGGACAAGCAATTCCCATCTTGACCAGAACCTGCACAATTAGCCATTTCCCATATTTCTAATGAAGATAATACATATTCAAAAAGTAGTACAATTGTCGAATGAAATTTATGAATTTGTGTTCGAATTACTACTGTTACTTAAGAAATATATTACGACTTAAGTAGGAATTGTCATTTAAATATACCCAAATAGGAATTGCAAAGATTATATATTTTAAAAGCATATTGGAATGTATGCATACATATAGCTTGTTGTGCATAAAGAGGAATCCATTATTTTTTCGGTAGATGACTGTAGTGATCGAGATATCTCATAAAGTAGTGATCAAGTAATTTCAGACTTTTGCTCGTTGGGAAGCTGCATTAAATATTCCTTCAACTATGAGCTACAAAGTAAAATTAAATGTCAACACAAGGAAAATATTCAGTACATTTTACAATGTTTTATTAATAAAGACAAAAATCAATAAAACATTGCAAACAATTGTAAACATTGTAAAAGGTGGCTGAAGTTGTAGATGGTATATATGTATATTAAACGTCCACAATACGCCTCACTTTTGTAGCAATTTCAGTTTCGTGAGTCCGTTCGAGTATTTTCAATGTTAAAAGTACATTTCCCACACACAGATAAGTTCGTCTTTAAAAATGTTGTTAAGATTATAGAAATGACACAGGTTGACTGGCATGTTAGCAATCGTAGCATTACCCAAAAGCTAAGGATCATAGATGTGAGGATAAAACAGTCATAAATTATTTGACCATGCGAATTCGAAAATTCGAAAGATGTTCGATAAAACTTTAAAGTTTATTTAAAAATGCGGAAATCTTTTTACCTTTTTTTTATCTTTTATATATATATATATATATAAAATCTTTATTCAATAACAAGTATTTGTTCTGATAATAGCAGTTATTAATCGGAAGAACAGATAGTAGTTCTAATAAGAAAGTCTTCATTAAATTATTCCAAAAGCTTTACTTTTTACTGTTCTTATCGTAAATTTTACAAACGATTTTTTCATTTATTTTTTTTAATTTTTTGTTGGTTTTTGATAATTTTTATATGAAAAATACTTTTATAGTATAACATGAAGTTCTAAAATTGTTGCTGTAATTTCTACAGGCAGATTATATGAAAATAATAGTCTTTAATAATATTAAATATCATATCAAATATAGGAATTATATCAATTGTAGAATATAATGAAGACCATTAGCATTTCGCTAGTTTTTGCTTTGCATAAGAAACTTACACACTTTTTGTTCTAGTAAATTTCACTTCGAAGGAACTTACACACTTTTTGTATCTTTGTAAAGTTCACCATCGAAGGAAACCGATGCAGTTAGGAATTTCAAAAAATTAAGAACGTCTTTCTTATAATCGATAAAAGAATATTTTTTACTCGTTTATAAAGAGGGTAACTATAAATTCTATTTCTTTGATCTCTAATACTCGAACATGCCAAAAATCTAAAATACCTGTTGGACATTATTCAAAGGAAATTGCATAAGCCTTACAAAACAATATTTAACCAAAAAAATTCAACTTTAAATATTAATTAATTGCCAATGAGTATGGTTTTATTAGTTAAAGTTTTCAATCAAAAAAATCATTTTAATTATTCTTATAAATGTTAAAAATAATATTTAATACATCTTATTAAATATAACGAGTAACCAGTTTTTTTATTATTGAATGTATTAAATGTCACAAATTTAAAATTAAAAACAGTTTTTCAAATAAATTAATATTTTATCAAATAAATTTTGCTAATTTTCAAATTTTTATTAACATTTTATCATTTTTACACCAAAATTATTAAAATTAATATTCAAAACTATTCATATTTTTCTTATTTCCTAATTAGCAAACTCACCAAAGTATATGAAAAACTATTTCCATTTCGATGGAAGATATTTTTTGATTCTCCCATTTCACTCAGTCGCACTCATTTCATTCGTCTACAGACCTCTAGCGGCATGTCGCAACAGACCCCTTAAGTGATGCCTTCATAATTAGGCATAAGACAGGCACCTGTGATCACCGTACCCCGTCATAAGTGATTGTTGATGAGATTTTTAACTAGCTCATTTGCGGGAATCCAGTGGTTTGCTTAATGTAAGATATCCACACTCCTGTTAGTCGCTCTAATTGCCTTTACTTCATCTTTTTCGAGTAACTCGTTTGATTCTGTTTATTGCTTCTCCAAATTTTGTGGACCAACTTTAGATTGAAGCTCTTGATGACAAACAAACTCCGAGTGAAGAGCTCCTGAAGCTGCAACGGTTTTCTCCTCTTCATACTTTTCAAATTTAAATTGGCATGAATGACCACAGAAGAGGAAAACCAAAATCCCTAGCAACACAACCCAGTTAAAATAAATAATTAGTGGTCACATCGAAATGCTCGCCAACTATTAAGGGAATTTCTTGAGTATTTAATTAGCAGTACATGGGGAATTTGATGATAAAGTTTAAAGTACGGTTGAATTGCCCTATTGTTTTCGGTCTCCTTGGAGATAATTAGCCTGCTTTTCATTCGCAAAACATGTTGTTAATAAACCCAACCCGGGCTGTTAATAACAGCATTATATTTTTAAAATCCCAAATGATGAAATTAATAATTTTAAACTTGTGAAAATTTCCTCTAATTTTCAATTTTATTGTTTTTAATAAAAGTACTATCAACATAGTAGTTATTTTTTGAAAATGTTTTACCTAAATTTAGAAATAAATTTCTTCATATATATATATATATATATATATATATATATATATATATATATATGAAAATATTATTTTAAACAGAATTATTCATAAAATTCTGATATCTAAAAGATATGACTTAAAACGTTAAATACCTTAAAATATATTTTTATAACTTATAACTTAACTACAATTAAAACCACTTAAAATTATTGAAAAGATGGTGCAAATTTATTTATTTAAATGATCTAATATTATGAAAAATAATAGAATAAAATAGATAGCCACAAAAAATTATGTGAAAGCATTGTAAATTAATTAATTCCTTTACAGCACGTAACAACATAACGAGCTGAAATATCGTACAAATTAAAAAAAGTATTTAATTAGAATGATACTTATTGACTTATCACAAACGCCCAGAAAATTTGCTATGTTGCCATTTGATATTCACTTACAAACCTCTGTAGAGTACATATTAAAAATAAAAAGGCAGGGCACGAGTCAAAATGGTTAGTGTCAAAAATTTGACCTTGTTTATAGAAATAGGACACAAGGGAAAACTCTAAAGTTTAAACAGATACAAATACGCCGATAAACACTCATGGCCTATAGAAAGGCGAAGAAGTGTCACACTTGCACTTCTAGGAAAATCAGGAATAGCCTTGAACCCCTTAAACCTAATAATCAGGGAAATTCGCGGCTTACTGGTAGAATCACGCAATGCTTTCAGCTTTAGTTAGAATCATATAATTACATTAAATTTATTAAGCTCTATTGAATCTTGGGATCCCTTTAAATTGAATCTTGGGGTATAAATTTAAACTAAGAAATTAATTGCAGTAATTGTGTGCTAAATACAAAACACCATTAAATGACTAAAATGTTTGAAAAACACAGTAAATTAACGAATTAAAATATTAAAAAATGAATTGTCGTTGTCTTATTTTTATTACATTTATCTTTTCTTCTTTTAATGATTCAAAGAATTAAGTTTTTCTTTTTAAGAAGAAAATGGTTTAAAATCAAATATATCCAAGTCAATGAATCAAAAATTTTAACTACGGATTCTTGTAGAACGTGGAATTCAAATTTGCGGTCCGGCATGGCTTTAGAGCCAGTTGATAGGGTTTCATTATCAGATTCAAGTTTTCTCTTTCTTCGACATTCAGGGTGCTATTCTGTTCTCAAAGACTTTTATTTAGTGAATCAGAACACCAGGTCTGTTGATTTTGACATTCGTGGAGTTGTTTTCTTTTCAAAGACTTATTCAGGGTTCATTTTCTTGATTTTGCTTCTTTTTTTCATCGTTTCTTGAATTCAGATATTTCTCATCAGTCATCTTGGATTTACCCATTATTGTGTCCCTTATTTATGACCACATGGAAATGATAATGGATTTCAAATGAACATGAAATGACACTTAGAAAAATTATAAGCCGGACAGCTTTGCAAGAAAACATAAATGGGCCAAAGACTCGATTTCCAAAGAATACAATTTCAGGAAGTTTTAAAGCAATATTGCCAAAGTTTATAAAATAAAGTATTAGATAATTGAATAAATAGCAAACTATTAAAAACAGGATAGTATTTCATGATGTTGAAGACATCAACCCGAATATAAACGATAAAACAACTTCCAAGTTAATAAATTTTAAGAAATTCAACAGAAATCGCTAAACACATTGAAATAGAACACAAAACATTCATATTCGAATACAAAATTAAACACTGTAAAAAGAAATAGTAGTAAAAGAAAAGTAGAAGTAAAACAATGGGGATAATTTTCTGCTCTTTTAAAGTGTTTGGATTTCTCTTGGTATATTTGAGCGTACTCTAGTAGAGAAATTCTGTTTAACTGCTTAAAATCGGTGTTCATTCTTAATCATCAAATTTGACAAAATATAATAATATAAAAACAGGCTAACTTTAGTTCATTAAAACAAGACTGGTTAATCAGCAATACAAATTATTCGCGAAACAAGAACTATAATGAATTTTTTTATCTTAATTTTACTTATCTTAACATTTGTTTCCTGTGTCATCAACTTGAAGTATGTTAAATAGAGAAAAACGCAGATTAAAGAGGCTCTGAAAAATTTTAAACAACTCATTAATCAACTAATTTTCCATAAACAACATCGAAAAGTTTGTTTTGTGGAAAATAGTTTTGCTGTTATTATCTAATATTAAAAGTTTTTTATTATTATTTTCTTATATCAATTAATGTGAGAGCATGAAATTCATATTACATAATTATCTCTCAAGATTGAATATGATTTTGAAGAAATTGTATCTGATTTTTTCATTACAATATACAATTTAATTAATTCATCACTTTTGCTTCAAGAATGGTCATTTGTAGACAGTTTCCATTAGTCAAAAAAGAAAAGAAATTTATTGAGAGATTAATTCCATTGACTTTACTTCTAAGGGAAATATATGCACTTCTACTTTTGTATAAACCACCAGTTTTAGTAATTTTATGAGGGGTTTCATAAGTATTATCGTTTTTATTATAGCTTTATGGAATGGAATTTTTAACAAGATTACTTTTTACTAGTTTTACGCGGATTTTATTAAATATTTTAACTAGTTTTACTTAATGGCTTTATTAAAGGAGAGGTATACAAACGGATATCCTTTGATTTGTTGTTGGCGAATTTTTTTACGAGAATATAGGCCATAAGATGCTAATAACAAAATGGCCGATGTCGCTACAAAAAGTTAAATTAAGATAAAGGTATTGCTCAGGGTTGCCAAATATTAAAATTTATAGCCAATTTTGTTTGCCAAAGGTTTCTACACCGGACTCAAAGCATACTGAAAGCTGTTGTGTTTTTCTTCCAGGTATAATGCAACAAGACAACTCAGAGCAAGTGATCCTTGATCCCAAAGAGATCGCTCGCACTTACATCCGCACCTGGTTCTTCCTGGACTTGCTGAGTTCCATACCGTTCGACTACATCTTCCTCATTTTCAACCAGGACTACGGAGACAATTATCAGCTGCTGCACGCGGGCAGGGCGCTGAGGATTTTACGTTTTGCGAAAATGCTCTCCCTCCTAAGGTTGCTCAGGTTATCAAGGCTGGTGAGGTACGTCAGTCAATGGGAAGAAGTCTACGTGAGTATTCAATCTTTGTCTATACTTGAAACTTCTGAGATATCGCTTAACAGTCCTAAATGTCTTCTAAAGTATTTCATATCTTCTTTTGAAAAAATGAATTAAATTTTGAAAATCTTTTCTATGTAATGAATTTTAAAAGTAAAAAATTCTTACAAAATCGAATAATATTATTTTGGGTTCAGTTCTATTAGACGGTCTAACTTCAGCCATCGCCAAATTTTCAACTTTTGACGTTTTTTTTTTTTTTTTTTTTTTTTTTTTTTTTTTTTTTTTTTTTTTTTAAATGGAGCCGGTATTAAATTTTACCAAATTCTTAGATTAAACCAATTTCTACAGTGTAATCTTATTTTTTTTAATTTGTATGTCAAATATTTAGGTCTTCATTTCTCCTTGGAACTGAAGCAGAGACTCCGTTTCCTTATTGTTTTAAGCACCTTCTTTCCGAGAGAATAATTCCATGTATGCGAAAATTCTATCCAATATATATCCTCATTAGATTAATCAAACCTATGATAAAAATTTAAAATAAATATTTTATTATACAAAATATTATTATGGTAAATAAAAATTACTATTCATATAAACTTCTAGAAATGTTTTAGCAAAACATTAAATAACTAACTGGACTTGATGACCGAAAAGAACATTTTTGTGAATTATTTTGTTATTTAAAATGATTAATTTGCATATTACTTAATTTATTCTGACAGTTAAACACACCCCTTGAAACGATTATTTGTATATAAAACTTATACCATCAATATTAACTATCATTCTAATTTATTACCATTATTAACTATTAAATTCAGAGCAGTGAATTTCACGTGACATTTAATTTAGCAACTGCAAATTATGTCTATAGTTTTATGAAAGATTTTGTGTTACGTTTTTAATCGCTTAAGTCTTAAAATTTGAAAAATTTTATTTTTAATTTCAGATTTTAATATTTTAAAACATCAAATTTTAAGTGAATGTTTTTCCTTCATCATATAATAACAATTGAATCTTATCAGAATATATTTTAATTGCAATAAACATAGCCGCTATGTTATTCGTTATATTAGTAATGCTTAGTAAATAATATTTTTAATAATTAATATTTAATTACTATTAGTAACTAATACTTAGTAAATAATATTTTTGTAACGAAAGTTTTAATATAAAAATTACTTTTGAATTGCATGATCATTAAAATAGTTTTCGAAAACTGCATAAAATATGATTTCAAGGAAAGATCTAATGATGCAAAATGCAATTTAAATACAAAGTTTATTATCTTTACATTTCAACACCATAATTAGGAATATTATATAAGCTTCTTAATTGTGATGCAAAATAAAATAAAAAGATTTTATAAATTTTCAATCAAACCATAATTACAGTATGAATATTATTATTTCAATTTCAAATTATGTATTTTCGAATGCAAATTGTTCCTAATAAATTGTCATTTTAATTAGTTCTAATGATTATTGAGTAACACATGATCATTAGAACTAACTAAAATGTTTATTTATTAATTATATACAAAAGTGCAACTTTTATTACTGCTAAAAATGTGAAAAATCATTCCCATACCTCAGGCATTCCTCAGTCAAATCAAATATTACTTAAAGTATTTATTGTTTCTAACAACACAAGCTTTAAATATTATAGTATTAAATCATAATTATTTTCTATGCTATTAAGTATATTAACACAGCAAAAAAATTAACATAATATATAAATGAATTTACAAATGCTCTTTTTCTTTTTCTACTTTTGTAAAGTTCCTTCACTGCAATAGATATTGTGTTCTGTGTAATATTATTTTAAAGATTTCTAAGGATAAAGATATTTGTTAGTCCAAACTTCCTAGTATTACAATGAAATATTGATAATGAACACCGCCATTAAATTAAAAACTTTACATTTGATTCAGAAATATTACTCAAAAAATTTTAAATAATTAAATGTGCAGTTTTATATCTTTTAGATTAACTGAAACGATAAGAGTTCTATGAATACTTCACGCATATTTCAAGCATTAATTTAAAAATATTCAAGCATATGGTAACCATTTTTCGATGTAAATTAAGAGCACCTGTTATCTTATAGTACTTAAAATACATACTATATTATAAATAATACTTAAAATACGTGTTACTTAAAAATAATATTTAAAATATTTGTTATTTTAAAGACAAAATTAATAATATCTGTGTGTTATTTTATAAAAAAAAATACTTTAAATAACTGTTATTATAAAAACAATATTTAAAATACCTGTTATTTAAAAAACAATATTTAAAATACCTGTTATTTAAAAAACAATATTTTAAATACCTGTAATTTTTATGTTACACTTGTTATTTTTAAAATACTAAGAATTTTATAATGTTATCGCTAAATTGTACTTTAGATTTTAAGAAAAGTTATACATGAAACAAATTTTGAAATCCATAAAGTGACTAAACAGTTTTTACATCTAATGAAAAAAGTTTCCTTACATTAAGAAATAGTCATTAAGGTGAAAAAATTGATCGAATTAATTATTCTTTCAAAGTAAGTGATTTTAAGGACCAACGTCTTTAAAAAATTATTTTTACACAGTTCACAATTTTATGACTTAAACTTTCTTGAAATTGTTAATAAACTTAATTATTTATTTTCTATAAATACTTTTATTATATTCACATGCTGCATCAGTTTATGTTTAGAGCACTGACCATAAATCTTTGCTGACAGCAAGTATCTGCGATGTGAATTAACAGTGATATTTGTTCAAAAAAGTATCTAGTTATTATTCTAAAATACAATATCACCCAAAAGTCACTGATTTTTTCTTGTAAACAGAGCAGACTTATAAATGAACTACACTTCGTTTATTTAAAACGAAAGCTTAGGGACTCGCGTGTACTTTCTAGAAACAACTTTCTCTTCCCTAAGAATTATAAGTATATGTAGCAAAATTAATTTTGGGGAAGAACTCATTCATTAAAAGTTGTTGGAGCGATAATACTTTTAATCATTGTCTGAACTGTGGGAATTGTGGCACCTTCGCCAAATGCGTCACAGCTCTTAAGGATGCATAATTACATTTAAAATGTTTTCAAACTTTAAAAGAATACCTCAAACTTAATGTAATCTCGCTTGCACTCTTAAATATTTCAATTTTAGTTTTTGCACTTGGAATAAATAGTGCTTTTACTATCCGAACAAGATTTATACACGAATATTGCAAGGCACAATGCTTCAATTAGCTTAGCTTTTAAGGAAAATAGTTTTAAATAACATAATAAAAATAATTAATTAGTTTCTTAATTTTAAAATTTAAAGACTATACTCTAAGTTCATAATGTTTATACTTCCACGTATATATATATATATATATATATATATATATACTTAGATATAAGTCTTTAAATTTTAAAATTGAGAAACTAATTAATAAATATATATATATATATATATATATATAATTTGTTTTTAAGAGATATAAAGTATAAAATAGCTTTTTTCATATTTTTGTAATTAATTTATTACAGTAAAGATAAAATTTTCTTGTAAATCTATAAAAACTCTGAAGTATTTTAGATTTTAGTATTTAATAATATATAAAATAAAAAATATAGGTTTAAATTGACACTGATGATTTTTTCACTTCAACATTTTTAATGCACTCTTCAATAAATTCCCACATGTGAACTAGTAGAATATAAAGACAGCAGTACTGAGCCAGATTTCGAGTAAATAATTGCAATCCAAAGTAGTTATTGAAGTTAAAGTAATTATTGCTTTAAAAGTAATTATTGCAATCCAAAGTAATTATTGCTTTCCTCCTTTAAATGATGTTACAAATCTCACGTCGACATTTTTTTCCTGCAAATGATGTTGAATATATATTTGTAATGCGTCCGCCTTTCTTAGAATCGAAGATTCCAACCTTCAATCCAAGCCATTGGTTAACAGCTGGATTTAGACATTTTGCTTCTGAATTCTACGTATGTTTGTATGTATGTAGATTGTGAGTTTTCGGTATTTATTCACTGCGCTGTGCATATAGTACCCCTATATATGAAAAATCCTTCCAAGGCGATAATGGATACATATAATAACTTATAACAAATTATAGTTTATTTGGTACGCATAATGTCAAATAGCTAATTGCGTGAAACCTTGAATAAACACAACAAAAAATTAACTTGACATTACACTCGAATTGTCGGTGAAAAGTACATACAATTAAGAACATTTGCAGATTTTAAGGTAAACATACTCAAATTGAAAAAGGAAATTGTCTGCAGTCACTAATATACTCTGGCAGTATTTACAGATGGAAAAGTATTCAAATGGCGATAAATGTCGTGGTGTTTTGGCTGAAAAAATTTCGTTCTCGCAAACAAGAGTTAATGCGTTCGATTCATGACTCAATTGTAGATCAGTCATTTTGGTTAAGGGGTACTAGATTTCATAAAATAAATTGTAGTTGTGGTGTCTGAGTGCTAAATATGGCGTAGCTTGACAAGAAGACGACTAGGTGAACTGTCGACATCATCTGTTGACCACGGTTCAAAGTTAAATGACGATTAATTGGCAATTGGGGGCCTATTAGTCTGCAGAAATGAACAACTGAAAACATATCAAACTAACAAAATGGAAGAAAGAAATAATAAATATAAAAAAAAAAGCTGATTCTATAAATGTGAGATTTCTCTGAAAAAATTTCATGGACTTGCAAATATCTTCGCTATTTTATGAATTAACTCATTCCAAAAGTCGTCAAAGTCACAGGCTGTGTTACTCTCGGGAGTTTTTTTTCGTTTGTTGATGCGCTCGCTGTTCAACTATATTAAATTTGAATCTAATTGATTACAATTGGTTTTGTGCTGATATTTATTTCACCATTTCTCTCCAATTTGTAGCCATTCAATGTTGCGAATGATAAAAATTCAATGAAACTAATTTCTTAAAATGTTTCATTGTAAAATTTGACTAAATTTGAGCTACGTTGTTATTCGGGGTGAAAATTTTACAACTGTCTCAGTGATATAATATGTATTTCATAATTTTATTATTTCACATAAACAATTCTGGCAACAAAATTTTTATGTCACAATAAAGATATTTTCTTTTTGTTGTCAAAGAACTATTTTTTCACTTGTTTGCGAAAATCATTTAGCTTGTTCAAACAGAGAAAAATTTGTTGAAAGTATACACATTCAACAAGTTATCATTAAATGGGAATTTGTAAAAATTAAAAAATATTGATATCATGTTATTGAATAAAAATAAATTGCACACATTTACAAAATTTTTATATGAAAATAGACAAATATAAAATGCAAACAATTTAAGTTCGATATTTGTCACATGACAAGTGAAGTCATGAAGCGCCATCTGGGGATAAATTGATTCCGTTACAAATATTTATATTATAAATATAAACTGTCTTAGAGTTTTCGTAAGTAACCTGTATTTCTTACTTGTATTTGAGAAATTTTTCATACCAGCATAATTGAAACACACATTTATTTATCAATCAAAAAAATCTAAATAAAATAACCCTTTTACAACAACGCAATATAAATAGCTTTCTAATTAATTTAATTCTTTATGCAAATATCAGTATATTTTATTCGAAACTACGAAAGTAAAATATCGAAAATAAATTTTTCAAGGATGAAAATTAATCATAGTGGAAACTATAAGAAATTAATGGAAACTTTTATTTTCTACGGCTTCGTCCCTAGCTGGAATATTCTTTGGAGTGTTAGTCAAACAAAGTCTAAAGCGATTTGCTGGAAGCAAATTATTTAAAAATCCATTGTTCGAGCAAAATATTTTAATAAGAATTACATAATTAATATCAAGACTACTTGATAAATCAGAACTCTTTGGTTTTATCTCATTAATTAATATAACTAATTAAAATTCTAATTATGTGTACCAAAATTACAGCATCAAGAAAAAATGAAGTGCTGTTTAATCAATTTGCTTATCAATATTGGGAAACATCATGCAAGTAATTAAAGCTTTGTCAGAGAAATTCTTCAGAAAGCAAATAAAAATCAGTTTTTGTCCGTAACTAAAATGTACTTGGCGTGATTTCTTTGGCCGTAAGCAAACTCACCTCTCCTGTTCGCAAGAAAATAAAATCATAACTTAATGAATAAGAAGCCAAATTTATTGAGTTGCTTATTTTACTTTAGACGACATGATTACTTATTCATTCAAATAAGCATATCTTCATTAATAGAGTCGTATTAAGTAAATCAAAAAACTTTGATATTTCTATAAGACATGTTTTTATAATAAAAGTTATTGTAGTAACTTGTAATCACATGTTTATAGTTTTAATTGTCATTAATATTTCTATAGGAAACAATATTGTTTGCACATAACTTCGGTATAAAATTTCAGAATCAGTTTGTTCTGACTGAATATATACAGTTTTTCACTCAAACAGAACACTATATGACCACAACATATACAATCAGGAATTATTAATATATTTTGGTTCAATTTCAAGATATATATATATATATATATATATATATATATATATATATATATA
>JAPDSC010010119.1:384908-395117 GCA_026290005.1 Latrodectus geometricus | reverse complement strand
GTTCTCATTTTATTGTCAGAATCTTATTTTGTATCAATCCTCAAATGCAAAAGCAAACATATTGTTTTGTAACATATTGAAGAAATTTCTTCGATTACAAAAAAGAAAGTTTCAGAGTTCTTTTCAGCATTTTTTGGAATATGTTCCTGAAAATACATATGCAAATAAGAAAGTATTCACTAATGGTAGTTCAAGACTCTATATATTAATTGCATATCTATTTCTCACCCAAGCTTCACGGTGACTGCGATAACAGGTAAGCTCTTGATGTGGTGTTAGATGTGCAAATGTTGTGTCAATTTTCTTCATTTTCACCCTCTGCATATGTTCTTTGTTAGCATGAATTGGAAATCTTATATGTATTTATAAATATATGAGAAATGTGTTTCTTTTTGTTTGAATTGATCATGTATGTTTATTGTGATTGTGCTCCTTTTTTAAATAATTATAGTTTAAGCAAAAAAATGAGTTAAATATGTAAAACAATTATATATAAATTTTTTAGTCACATATATTCCTATAATAAAATTTAACAAACATTATTTTACATAAAAAAATTAATATATATGTATGAGTGACACTTATAATATATTTAACACTTTATGTAAACATAATTATTATCAATTTCGAATATGATTATTCTCAATATGAAACTTAATTCAATATATTTATTATTATGCATCAAAATAAATTTAATTTATTAAACTACATTTTATTAACATTTAAAACAATCCTTAGTATTCCAGTTATCCTTGAAAGCCTTGGATATGAAAGTCATAATCCTTAATGAAAACTGAATTTAATTTAAAACAACACATAAACATGTCTGTGTTAGTGCTTTTTATAGTATCATTTTGCATGAAATATATGTGTTGTGCATATTTTTGATTGTGATGTTATTAAAACTGCTAGTTTTATACAACCCCCTATCCTCATATTAGTATTTTAATAAAAATACTTTGATTTTATTTAATGAGAAATAGATTCAATTATTGTTTGCATTTTTAATAAACATAAAACATTTTACTAAACATAGCCATCATAAATACTGGAATAGATATTGAAGATGAATTTGAATTTTAGGAGCTCATTAAATCTTAGTAAAAATTAAGATTCATATTCATATTATCTTCATTAAATTCTTCATAATCATTAATTTATCATTCATTATTTCTGGAGAATTGAAACTAATGAGAATCATTATCGTTAAATCTTAAATGAAATGATATATTTATATTCAATGTTCAAACCCTCTTCTGAAACATGATTAGTTTACTCAGTTTTGCATGTTGAAGCAATTATGATGTGTCTGAATATGTAGTGCACCCTTCTCCGCTTTTGCTTTTTGCACTGCTGATCGTACATCACAATTAGCCTTTCATTGGGGTTGTAAAATAATCACTCCTTTTCTCTCCAGAAAACATCTGAAATCACAAGAATATTTTGAGATAAAATAAAGCCTCTATCAAAATATTGTCAATCGCATATAATTTATTTGCAAGTTTTATAAAATAATTCTCATACACATTTCCTGATTATTCAAATTGACAAAAAAATTTAATAATAATTTATTAATTTGAAAAAAAATATCCTTAAACTTTTCCCTAATTCAATTTGTAGTTTTATAAAATCTAAATGTGTTTTTTTGCCAATAAGAAATTCTGGTGACTTTTAATTAATTTTCAAAACTTAAGTATCATACATCAGAAGAAACTAAAGAAAAGATTCCATTCAAAATATGTACGTAAATTCAAATGTACTGCCTCTCCTTGAGCCAAATTAAATAAAATTTAATTTTCGAAAATGCTCCTATACTTTTCTTAGTAAATTTAATTGACGGACTAAATGAGACATTTTCAAAAGATACTGATACTCTCTCAGTTATTAAAGTGACATTTACTATATTCTAAATAACTAAAATATGTTTTTAAATGCTTTTTGATATCAATAATCTAATGTGCATTTATATATTTAAAATTTCAATATATTCTTTAACTTGATAATATTTTTCACGTATGCAATATAAAATTGAGAAAAAATTTTCAGATTTATTGCAAATTATACATAATTCATCGCAATTGTATGAATCATCGGTAGTTTGCTATCAGATAAAAACTGAGGAATATCTTTAAAATGGCCAATTAATCCTTCCGTTAAGTCCAGGTTAAGATTGTTTTTAAGAGGGTTAACTGTTCTCAGAGCTTTAAAGAGAAATAGAAAGGACACATAAATTTTTAAGATTTAACTAAAATTGAGGAAAATCATTATTTAAATGGTTTAAATATTTTAAACTCTGCAAATATCACATAATTATTTAAACAGACAAATTTCTTGGTATTCTTAAATTGAAAAAATTGAAAAATATAATATTGAAATATATAATATAATATTATTTTACTATATTTTGGTTAAGCCAGAAATTTTTTTTAAATGAAAAGAACTTAGTTTGCTTACAGTATGAGTTAATTAGAAAGTATTTTAATTATTAAATCAATTGACTCAATTAAACATTATTAAATAAATTATATATTGAAATTTTAAATCGTATAATTTAAACACATTGCACTTCGTAAATTTTCCTAAAATGCCATATCAAAATAAAAACTTTAATAACTTATAAGCTAAACTGTATAAAAATTTATAAGCCAAAATTATAAATAAAATACATATTAATTATGATCATCAATAGAGACAATTAATTTCTAAATCAATACAATAAATAAAAATGTGCTCATATTTATTTTACACCAACCAAAACAATATGACCACCGCCATCACTTGACAGTGAAACTAGTTAGATGACGTCAAAGGCACGTGATCTAAGGGAAACTGTATATTATTTGTCGCTGAGAATTAGAAGCATCATTTTTGTGATTACGTATGTGTTTTATAGGAAAGGCTGCTGATCTAAACGACCTTGACAGAGGGTAGACTGTAATGGTCAGAAAACTCGAAACGAGTAACGACGTAAAGTGCTCAGCTCATCTACATAATTGCGTATGAGTTTACAAATATTCATATGCAATTATGACAAAGAACCAAATGGTAAAAAGACCAATTGCAGAAATCTCATAGTTGGGTCTCCTCACATTATTAACTACTCAGATGTCGGAGGAAATCTCGCTTGGTAAAATAAAATCGGCGTCATGCAATGGTTTAATCGATGACCAAATACAATGTAGTCAAGGTAGAAATGTTTCTAATGACACGATTCGACCAAAAGATTGTTCATCATTGTCACCAATCTGATTTTATGAAAGGAACAACCTCCGACGTCTAAGTTCTTAACTATGTATAAACATCCAACATTCTAAGGATACGTTCAGGTTTGTCAGTCATTGCCTGCTATCAATCCTATTTTATCTAGAAAAACAACCACCGACATCTGAGTTGTTAATGATATATAGACGTCCAACCATGTCTGTCACTATCTGTCGCCAATCTTGTTTGATAAAGATTTACAACCTCCGAATTTAAGTACTTAAGGATGTATAGACATCCAACATTGTAAGGATACGATCCAACCCACTCTGTCATTATCTGCCACCAATTTTATTTTATCTAGAGAAACCATCCACTGACATCTGAGTTGTTCATAAAATATAGACGTCCAACCGTGTCAGTCACTATCAGCCACCTGTCCTATTTTATAAAGACGAACACAACCTTCGTCATCTGAATCATTAATGACACTTAAACGTCCAGCATATCACAGTCTGATACTTCAGTCGTTCATTTACCACAGGTAATCACAACAATAACTCCAATCAACCGACGAGTGGGGCAATTTCAGAAACACACATTTCAAGTCTTCGGACCATCAAAAACCGCTCTTTAAGTGGCTAAAATTTCTAAGTGCCTAAGATCTATCTTAACTCGTTAAAACAATCAATTACAGATATGATGCTTCACATTCTAAGAGACAAACTAAGTATCATTTTCCCTGAATCCTGTCCCCTCCACGTCATTGAAGCAGACTTACTGTCAAGCGGTATTAATAGGCTTAATTATTTAACATTTCAGTGTATCTAAGAAATTCAGAACTACAAAAAACAAACATTTAATCATTTAAACTGAAATTTGATAAATAGATGTCAAAATATTATTTTTTTAAATTAAATAATGCTGACAAAGACGAATAGTTCATTGTGTAGGCAATATAGAGAGTAGATTAGAGGTAAAAGCCGCAGGTATTGATATTTTTGACTCATCCCTTTTGCAGATGCACAACTTGGCCTCGCTCACCCAAAGCACGGGACCCTTCAGCTATTTGTTCGAATTTTGCGGGGAATCGTTTGCATTAAAGGTGCGTAATTCAAAAGGGGTAATCAATATCCCTCACTCTAACTAGCTTGGAAAACATTACACTTACTGAAACCAAAGAGATTCCATCTGAATTTACATAAGTGATAATGGATCATCATTCAAAACAATCCTTCAATTAAAATCGCTTGAAGAATCATGTGAAAAAAATTTAAAGCCATGTCTGGAAATTTAAAACCAAGTCTTATAGTCCATTGATTGAATGCAAAATTGGGAATTATACCATTTTCATTTTATTGAAAATCAAATGAAGAACTGTTTGTTACATGTTATGTTTTACGGAACTTTTACAGAGTAGATCTCATTCATATTTAGCTGTCTTAAGCAATTAGAAAGAAAATATCAATAAAATTTACATGTAATCTCTTTGGTGATTTTTTTAAATATTCAGCTTCCTGCATTGCATGCTATTTACATTTCTAATATTTATTCAATATCTGCATTTTTCTGAACCTTATTCCTGCTCTTTCTGCATTTTTTTACATTATTCCTACATATGTATGTCTCAGAAACTGTACATTTTGCTCCATCCAGTAGTACTATTTCACATTTTAAAGCACATAGATCAGCATTCAAAAATCTAGAACATCTGATAAATTTTCCGTGCTTGTAATCAATTACTTAATGGCATGAATCAAGTAATTAAAGAGTTTGAATATCTACCTTATAATCAATATTGTATTCTTAAAATAGATAAAGACTGTAGAAAAGATAACCATTCTTATTAAAAGGCAATTATAATTAAAACGTAACATTAAAACAAAATATTAATTATGTCACCACTTTACTGCTGTGGTTTCATTTAAATAACATTTTTTCAAACACTCATGTATTTATTTTGTTGATGAGTTTCCTTGTCAATTATTGTCCCTCTACTACGAATTACTGATTTGTAACTATCATCCGTAATACAGAAAATATTCGATTGTTAATTTAGCCAGCATGTATTCCAAGTCTCTCACTAATAGAAAATGTCAGGTCTATGATTGTTGAGTGATAGATTTATTACCATTTGCCAATCCTTGTTTTTTTTATTACTATTTCTGTCGGAGTAAGTAAAGCCGCATTAGCGTTGAATTTAAGAAAAATAACAATTTTTGAAGATTACACAGCAGTTTACATCAGCATGAAACCAAATTATGAGTGGCATCGTTGTGAACATCACCGAGCTAGCAATCATATTTTTGCCATCTGTCCAACAATTCGTGGTTTCCAACAATTCCTATTCCAGTCTAAGAAAAGAGATGAGATGTTACTCCCAGATGATGTTCCAGTCTCAGATAGGAGATGTTGCTATTGATCCGCTTTAAACAGAACATCCTGCTCAAATTCATTTTCGTGTTCTAAAAATGAACTTTGAGTAACAAAGAAGACCGATCATACACCATTTTTACAGAATCATGACCAATGTCATGATTACCTAATTATATACTCAATGATATCGGTTAAAGAATAAAATATGAAAACAACTAAAAGATGAAGTCAGAAATGTTGTAACTCAGCGTACGTTTAAGAATGTGTTTATATTTACTTTTTTAAAGGAATCTGCTTATTTAATATTCATATTATGATCATAAAAAGTATTTCAACAAGCTATCCAACTGAATGCAAAGAAGAAACATTTTAATTTTACTTTTTCGAACTTAAATAGTACAGCAAAAGGAGGGCACAAAATCTGATTCTTTTTCATACAAAAACATAGAACTAAGCCAATTTTGTTTAAAAGGATTTCCAATATTTCCGAGTCTGCTAAATCATTATATAAGTTCTCTTGTTCTACAATCTCTCCATTTGGGAATGTAATTTCAGCATCTTAAATATAAAATATTCACCATTTACCACGCAATTCTTTAATTTTTCAAATGAACAAAAATGCTGCATTGGTAGAAACGCCACTCTGCTAAATGTTTAAATTTTATAATCATACACGCCAAGGCATTTTTGGCGGAAATTACAATAATTGTCATCAAATAAATTTAAATGCATATTTTGCTAGATTAGCCTTTTTAAGTAAAAGATAACAATATAAAAGTAATTTTTGATACAAAAATGTATTTACTTTTGAAAATATATTATGCTATATTAGTGTTGATATACATTTTTTTCTTTCATCATCCATTATACATTTTTTCTATAAATTTTACAACACACAAACAAAACATAATTATTGAATAGCATGCAAATATCTAAAGTGCAATTTTAAATCCGAGCATCATTAAGGAAATTGAAATTTTTTTTAGGTTCAAAAATTTTTAATTTTAATTTGAAACACATTTAACTACTTAACTAAGTTAACTACTTTAAGCATTTTATTATGCTCACGCATTTAATACTTAAAGCAAGCCTTTATAGCTAATGAAAGAATGTCAAAGAATGTGTACAAAATGTATTAATTAATTTAACGAATGCACACATTTCATAACTTATATTAGCTTTTATAACTAACAAATGACGTTTAAAGGACCAATATATATCTCAAAATTATCGATTCTACTATTAAAAACACATTTAATATCTTTAGTAATCATTTTCAGATTAAAGTGAATAAGTAAATCAAAATTTTTAGGTGAAAAGTAATTAGCTTTATATTGAAAAATGCATTAAATAGCTTAATAAATACTAATAACTTGTGAATGATGTTATAGGAATCTAAAATTTTATGGCCGAATTTAATTTAACTTGGAGAACACATTCATAGTAGCTTATGTTGGCCTTTACAAATGACAAAAAAGAACATTAACCCTTTAATACACAGTTTTTTTTACACGCTATTTAGTACACTCGAATTAACTCGAGCGTCCATGTTAAGGGGTTAAAGGAACCAAATCTTTTATGTCCAAACTAGTTATTTATTCTTTTAAGGACACCCCCTAGCAGCCTCACTATCAATTTCACTCCTTGTAAAGCTAAAAAGATGGAAATCTTTGTGGCCAGGCAATATACAACAACCACACTTTGAAAGACTCTTTTAATAGCTTAAGTTAGGCTTATAGCTGGCAAACAACATTCAAGGAACTAAACACTTTACTTCCAAAATAATTATTTTTACTTGAAAGACGCATTTAATAACTTATGTTGCCCAGTACAACAGACAAACGATGATAGTTCTGTGGATGGCAGGATAAATATTGGGGGGGTCTTCTGCTTGGTTCTTACATTTAAATCACGAAGACTCCCAACTGCCTGCTATTTAACTGATAAAGCCCAACTAGGTTTGGTACACGGAAGCATGCTGGTGCAAACAACAACAGGTATTAAAGAAATAAAACGTTTTACGTCGAAAACTATTAATTTTATTTTAAGGAACACATTAAGGGAACCAACGTTAAAGAAACCAAACATTCTTTATTTGAAAATTTTAAATTTTATTCTAAAGAATCCATTATACAGCTTAAGGAATCATTTACTTCTTATACAGAAGATGAGTAGCTTAAAAAAAGCGAAACTCTTAAACTCAGAATTCATTTGCTTTACTTTGAAGAATTCATAAAATACTAGGCAAGTCCTTAGAGAACTAACGCTCACTGCAGTAGAAAACAATTTTATGGCATTTGCCGGCCGATGGCTGGGTGGTTAGCGTCCTGACTCCTAGACTATTGGCCCAAGGTTTGAATCTCGGTTCATGTATGAATGTTTCTTTCATACTCTCTGTGCTTCTTTTTTTCCTTTCTTCTGAGATGATGGCCTACTTTATAAACAGATTTGTGGTGGTGTGACGAGAGCAATGCTACTCTCCTACGTGACTTGGCTCACAGGTGCCCTCTAGTTACGATAAATGAGTTGCAGTTTCCGGCCTTGTTGTGGTGAAGGGTTAGTCACCATTAGAAAAAAAACACATTTTTGACTAATAATTTAAAAAACACAATTAATAGTTTAAGTAAGACTTAAGTGATGCTCGACATTAAAGGAACTAAAATTTTCAAATAAAAACATCTCATAAATTTCATTTTGTGGAAGACATTCATTAACTTCAGAAAGAATTTACAATTTAAAATTATTAACATTAAAAGAATAAAATCCCTTAACCAAAAAACGGTGAAATTTATTTTGAAATATTCCTGTAATATAACTTAAGAATACATTTACAATTTAAAATGAGCAACATTATGAGAACAAAAACTTTTAAATCAAACAACAATTACTTATAGGAATATAACTTATACAACTATTACTTTGAGCATTCCATTTAATAATTTAAGTAAGCTTTTTATAGTTGAAATGTATTCAGTTTGGGGTGATCTAGAAAGAGCTAGAGTAATTTTTTTATTTTAATCTTTTCTATTTAAAACTTTCGAACCTTTTCTGAAAGTTCCGAACAAAATAGGGCCAACTGTCAAGATCTTTACATGCAGACCCCTCGCCTGTGATAGACAGATACTTAAGTGCGAGCAATTGTTGAAGTTTTCTTTTTGTCGAATATTCAATACATCTGGACACTTTTATTGAATATATCACGAGGCTGGAAATTGGGAGGAGCGAATATCATCGATTTCAGTACAAAATTGACAACTTTCTTTGCAGTAATAATAAAAAAATATCTTTTAAGATGAAATGTGTCGAGTCCCGAAAAGGAAATTTTCAAGTGGAATTTCTTATTTTGCATGCACCCAAAAGGAAGAGTAGTCGAATGATTGATCTTTTAAACCAAACTTTCAATCTCACCGTTCCTATCACTTCGAATTCCTATGCATTAAAAAGAAGCAGTTTATTTCTAGCTTATTATATTTCTCATATGCATATTTTCGTTGCTCTCTATTATATTTTTATATAAAAACAATCAAAGATTATGCTAATGAACTCATATAAAATTATTTTATTATCCTTATTGTCTTAAAAAGTGTGTGTATAAAAAAAGAAAAAACATAGCAGCCTCCTTAATTATCCCAAGTTAACTCGTGTTTCATACATATTGCAGAAAATTATCACCGAGATATCTCGGACATAATAAAGTTTGTTAGTGCAATTTGTTCTATCAGACTGCTCTATCCGGTATTTGTTTTCACGCATTGTGGTCTTATATTTATAAAGTAGGAAAAGGCAACCCTTTCCGTGATCATCCCGAATTATCTCGGGTTCATACACATATAACAATTAGTTATCATCCCAGATATCTCGGCCCTAAGAGAATGTTAGTACAATTTTTTATGATGTTCTCTCACGTATTGCTGTTTGATTCTAATTATCCTGAATTATTTCAAATTCTGATTAATAATTATCCCGAGATATCACGGGCATGCTATAATTTATTTGTAATATTTGTTTCCATACATTTTTACTTGGCCCATAACATAATTAAAAAAATATAATGCAAAACTCAGAATATCAGTAATATTTTAGATTCTTACGATAAATATTTAATAGTTAAAGTAATTAACACTTTCAATTCTAATTAACTAATATTCAGCTAAGCTACTGATGGCCTTGAATATTTTTATACTTGAAAAATTAATTAGTTAACTTTGAACTTTCATATCCTGATTTTCTTTTCTCGGTTCTTTTATTCAATGGTAAAATGAACAAATATGATTTTTAAAACGTTTTCAAACAAATTAGTAAGAAAAAACGATTCAAGTTATGAGATTTAAAAAGTTCTTAAATAGAATAGTTAAAAAAAAATAGGAATTACTTAAAAAGATGCTGCTTTGTTGATCAAGACTGCACAAAATCATTTTAATAGTAAAAGTTTTTTTTCCGGAAATAATTTTCAATTTAAATATAAGGTATCTTGAAATCCTTCTATATTAGTAATTGAAATCATTTAATGTTCTTAAAATTTATTTATTAATTTTATTTTATCTACTATCAAAATGTTTCAGCCATCTGAATTATTAAATGAGAATTATAATAAAATATATTAAATATAAAATCATTTTTACTAACATATAT
>JAPDSC010010119.1:369854-380522 GCA_026290005.1 Latrodectus geometricus | reverse complement strand
ATATATATATAAAATCTGTGATTACTGGTGATTTCTTGCCTCTAAATGTTTTGTAATAAACTGGGAAAAATGGTAAAATTAATTTATGAAACATTTTTATTGAGATCTTTATTTTAATTATTTATCAGAAATGAAACATACCTGTTAGCAGTGTTGTAAAATTTGTTTGCTCAATTAATTCGTCAAATGGAATTTTCAATACAACAACACGTAAATGTCATAAAGTTTCTCTAAAAACCTAAATAAATTCATCAAATTAAACAAACATGGAAATCTTATGTTGCTCATTTTTAAAAATAATCATATACATTCATATGAGACATAATTACGATAGTTTAATTAATCTTAGCAAAATGCTAGACAAAATCATTTTTTAAACATTTATCACTAAATAAGAGTGAAACAAATAAGAAAATTTACGTTTGAAAATTTGCTTTTTGTATGTATGAATATAAATATATCGATAAATATACGCGTATATTTATCAATATATTTATATTCATACTTTCTATACTTGTGTTTACTATACTGTTGTATGGATCTGGTTACTATACTACACCCTTTCTGTACATGTGTGTTTGTAAGAGTATTGAAAGGTTGAAGCAAAGCAACCAAGCAACCACATCTCCTTAACTTTAAAATGTTGACAAATATGGTCATAAAAATATACTGAAGTATACGAAAATTCTAATGTATTGGATTGTTTGGAAAGTTATCTCGTTTTCTCTGAAAGAAAACATAGCGAATATAATTGTTTTAATGAATTGTATACTGTCAATTATAGTTCAATATCTTCTACCATCTTTCTGGTCGTAGCATGATTTCAAACTCATAAAATAGTTGGATTTCATTAGCAAAAATCTGGTTCAGGTGGGAAAAACGAAATGATTTTAAGAACAACCCAATACTAGTATATCAAAGAACACTGTGCACAGAGATATGAAGAAAAGGAAACGCATAATGTACAGTGGCATGTGCAGCAATACCTTAACAACATAGTCACAAAAGGTACGGAAAGCCTTTTGTGATGCAATTCTTGTTCACTTCCGCTCACTTCCTGCCACAATCAATATCTGGACTTCAAAGTTAAGGTGAAAGTGTCTCCCACTTAACCTACTGTATCTATAACCGTGAGAGATTGCGTGAGAATAGATATGTGGCCCTAAGGTGTTTAGTCGTTAAACAGCACTCTTCAGAATGAAGGGTCCTGGACTTGATCCCTGTCACTATTGAACAATGAGATGTGAATGATTCGGATCTGTCTTTACACGTCTGCCGGAGTGAGTGCTTGGGAGTTTTCAAAGATTCTAGTCTTCAGACATGTTAATACAATCTATTATCTATGAAAAGCCATTCAAAAAAATAATTTAAAAGATAACATTGATAACCCAATCTTTAGGCTGCTAAAATACCTTTTATCAGCCTAAAAATTAGGCCCAGTATCGATAAATATTGAATATCTAATTTTAATCTTCTATTAAACAATAATTATTAATTTGGTAGGTATTTACAGAAAATGTGTAGGAAGAAAGTAAAAATGTACTATTAATTTTCAAATACTTAATTCAAATATTTCAAATTAAATTTGACATCTTTTAAATTATATATTTTTAAGAAAATATTAATAAATTATGAACTGGAAAACTTCAAATATACAATTTTGAAATGTTTAATAATTATTTTTTTAAAAGTAAAAATATTTGCTCCTTAAGAGAGAGCATATTTTAAGGAAATCATATTTATTTTCATCAAAACTAATTTAAACCATAAAAATTCTATTCTATACCAGAAAGTACCTGTGGGCATAAAATCTGAAATATTTCCAATTATTTCTTAAATTGATCTTGTTTTTGATAAACAAAATCAAATTCAAGAGCATACATTATATACATCAATGCCCAAATCTAATAACCTTTTTGGGCTAACTTAATTTAGTTCTCTTTTATTTTCTTTTAATATTTTGCTTATTATGTTTGCAGGTTAAAAAAAATAATGAATCAAAGAAAACCTGTCAGAAAAATTTCCACAATTTTGGAAAAGGAAATTAGAACAATCTTGTATAATATTTAATTACATATATATATATATATATATATATATATATATATATATATATATTATTTTTCGAGAGGAGTGTTCATGTGCAGTGAGCTGTATTTAACGATTCTAAGGGAAAGAATTTTTGAAAATTCCCAATCACCCACTGTGCAAGATGTGTAGGAAGAAAGTGGAAATACAAAACTTATCTTTCATTTTCCAACAGTAGCTGGGATCGAATTCAAAACCTTCCATTCTTAAGATGTCAGTCTTATCACTAGGATGTGGTGAAGAGCTAATTAACTGAACCCTGAAAATAAATGATGTAACTAAACAATTTTTTTTCAAATATTTTTTTACATATATTTAAAACATCTCTCTGTATTACACATTTTGTATAAACAGTGAACTCACGTGGAAATATTTTAAATAAAATAAATCATTTATTGTTAATGAGAAAAAATATCTGTAAAACTAGAAGAATAATAAATTGTTCATCAAAAAATTTTCCTTTTGTACCAAAAGACCTGCACACAATAATATAATAAATAACGCTTTACTTAATTAATGAATAAAATTTTAATATGGTACAAAAATATAAGTTTCCTTGCTCATATACAATATAAGATGCTTTCTTAACCAAAGAAATCAGTGGAAGTAATCAATTTCTTACGGGGATCAAAGGGTTGTTTCCTGGATAACAAGAGGCCACAGGGCAATCCTCCCCCATCATTTATCTTGCAGCAGTTTCTTAGTATAGATACTTTCGATGGGTGTCTGCGATCAATCCAACCGGATTTTTTCTGTCGATAAGAAATTAAGGGAGTGTAAAAGATCAGATACTCAGCAAATTTATATCATTTATTATTTTACTCTATCAAATTGATATAGGAAATATTGAATACAATAAATGCTATTTAAAATTTATAGAAAATGTTATTTTAATTCTGATAACTGCTGTATTTTGGTTGTGAAAGGCACAGTTCTCATTATCGGAAAGCAGCGAGTTCGATTCCTGTCTAAACTGAAGATCCATATTAAAGTTCACTAAAGGCGTTTGGTGTGGGTTAAATGTTTTGGTCGCAATGTATTCCAAGTGAAATGTTACTTTTGGGGATGGCAAGTCAAGTTTTGTTGATTTTCTGCTTTGTCCTTGCTTCTAAATTATTAATAATCAACCTTGTTCAAATAATTTTATGCCTTGAACTAATTTGTAAAAATGTCTTCTTTAATCAAGATGAGCTATAAGCCCATATTGATTGCCATACCTAGCTATTTTAATTTATGATACAAATATTTTGAATACATATCAGTATAACATTTATTAGTAGGCATTCGAAAACAATTGCGAAGCACATAAATATCCAATGCTTTTTACCAAAATATGAAATCACATCAATGTGTCGCAAGGGAGAAAACCAGGAAAACTCTCAAGCAACTATTCCTATAGGCATACAAGCAGAAAGAATAAAAGTCATATCAAGTTCATGTTATTCTACTGGAAAACTTGGAAGACCGCAACTCGATCTCAAGATCATGTGAGCTTCTAACGAAAAATATAAACAAGAAATTAAACTCTATATACAATTTATTTATACATACAATTTATTTGAAGACGTATTTGTCTAAAATTCAGATCATTTTCTTCTTTCCGAGTTAGCAATTCAATGACTAGCGCTGTGGCCTTTAACTCAACAAACAGTTCATGAGTTCGAATATTAACTTGGTTAGGATTTGTTTTAATGTAATGGCTTACAATTCCCTCTCAAAAGGAATTTTTAGAAACAATTCCCTCTGTAAGGGAATTCTAAACTATATAGGTGCAAGTTTATAGAATTTTAAACAAAATATGACCGTATAGTGTTAAAACTTTATTGTCCTAAGCAGATTGTTTCTAAAACGAAATTTTACATCATTAAAAAAAATTCAATAAACAAGGTATTTATAAACTAAGAAACCTTTACGAATAATTTAAAAAAAATCTTAGAATTTCTGAGATGAACCATATATAACTACAAAATTTTATTTCTTTCAATCAGTTAAATGGTCATTTATTTTTCTTTAATTCCTACTTTTTTTTCAAAAATGTTTGATTTCATTACTTTTTTTTTATTCTTATTACTAATTTTATAAGCATTATTTTAATATTGAACCCCAACTACACAGTTTTTCCTAAATAATTTTTTTTTAGTTATTTTATAAAATAGTGAAAAGAAATAAATCTCATATGATTGGATATTTTTCTTCAGAGCAATAACTGAGTTTGAAAAATGCTAACAAATTAAGTAACTTTAATTAAAGGCCTAATTTCTAATAATAGAGTAAATTTATTAAGGTGAAGAAATGTCTAAAAATCCCTATATTTCAAAATCATTGATAACTACTGAAAAATATCATAAGGATGTTGTAAAAGTTCGCACAATATCATATCATAAGAAATCATCTATAGTAATATTTAAAAAAAAATTTTGTTTCTCTGTATTCATTGTTTCTGTTTAGTGTCTTTATATTTTTTAAGTGTGTACATGAAGACTTTTCTAATTGTGCAGTACAATTTAAATACTCCTATTTTCTCGATTATGTCCATGAAAATAAACAACATAACATTAGTTACACTGCACTTTAAATATCTGTTTATTTTTTGTGATGGATTTCGGAAAAAGGACAGGGCAAAATTTTAAATGTATACAGCAAAATTGTGAAAGATCTTACTTCTTGTATTAGTGTGACTTATTACATATTAGGTTGGGGAAAAAGTTATCCATTATTTTTACGGTAGATGTCTGTACTGATCGCTATCTCGTGAGGTATCTATTAAACAATTTCAAATTTATGCTCATTAGAAAGGTGACATTTGACACTAAAATATTCTCTTGTGGTTTTTTGTTTGATTCATTCAGTTATGAGTACAAGGTTTTAAAAATGGAAGACAACAAACAGAAAATTCGATACATTTTAGTTTTTCTTTTATAATGGCGAAAATGCTAACCAGGTGGCTAAAATTGTGAAATGTGTTTATCGTCCTATAGATGACTGTAACAACCAGTTACGCACAATTTTGGTTTCGTCGATTCCGTTTGGGTATTTGGATGCCAAAGATGCACCTCGCATGGATACAACATCGTCGAGAATGTCTATAAAATATCAAAAATTATAAAACTTGAGAGCATGTCAGCAGTCGTAGCTTCGCACAAGACATAAAAATCTACATGAAAACTGTTTTAAACCTTTTTACAAAGCGAATCTGAAAGAAGTTACAAAAAGTTCACGTAAAAATAATGGATTTCTTTTTCCCCAAACTATAATATTTTATTAAAAGCCAAGCTTAAAAGAAAGCAAAATACACAGTCTATCATTGATGTACGCATTACACGTTGGATTTGCGAACGCAATTATTTTGCCATCAACATCATCAAAAATTTCTTTCAATTTGTTCTATTAATTTAAACTTTAGAAATGTAAAAATAATATTTCATTTAGTTGACAAGATAGATAAATTGGTTTATATAAGAAATAATTCTCAAATTTATATGAAAATATAATTAAAAATAAATTAAAATAAAAAAAATTTGCATAATTTGCAACTATTATGTTTTATTATTATTTGAAAAATTGCATAATTTGCATATAAAGCAAATTTTGCCATTTTTTGGTAAACTAAGCTCTTTTCCAAATTAGGTACATATTTTTGCTTCCCTACAGCTAATATAGTTCATATGCAGCACTCACTTAAACCTTATCTCAGATTGTTTACATTAAAACACCTACAGTCACTCAAATTTTTCAAAAAATTTCTTTAACATTTAAATTTTCTGAGAAAATGAGGAGTCACATTTCCCTTCACCGTAAAATTCGAATCATATCAGTCCCATTATAAAAAAGATACGATAAAAAAATCAAATACGAAATAATAGAACAGCAATGGTTTGTGATTAATGATAAATTGCGCATATGCATGTGAAAAAATGATGCATTTTCACAATTTGATTTGTGCTTAAGTTATTCAACATTGTGTCTGAAACAAAATACACATTCACTTTTAACGAAACAATGTCTTTATTAAATGAAACGATTTTACTGCAATGAGGGATAAAATTCTCTTTTATGAAAAATAAAAGAGAATTTAGAAATTTTTTGGAGATGCATTTGAAAATTTCTGATGTAATCATGAAAATTTTAATTTAAATATCGAAAACGCAAAAGATTTGCATCTAGCAAGTGATAATTTGACGAAACTAGGAAAATCGGGTTCACATAAGAATTCCGCATAATCAATTGAACTTTGATATTTAATAATATCAATATGCAGCATTAAAGGTAGATACATAATTCCTGCTTTAAAAAAAATATGTTTACTTTTATTTTTATTTGTCAAAAAAAATTAGAATTATGTAAAATGAATGATCCGGAAAAAATACTTCTTTTTTGTCTTTAAAGTTATGCATTCGTTAAGTCACTATTAGAGCATAACTTCAATTCTAATGTTAATGTATAAAAAGTATATGAATAAAAACTTTAAAAGGAGAGAACAAAATTTAAAATATAGAGAATTATATCCAATCCATTAAATCCATGATGATATAGTCACAAATGATAACTTTAAAATAAGATTTATATTATGATACCATATAAAAGATAGTCTGACAAGTGCTGTTGTAAACTCTTATGTTGTATTTGAGTATCCATCTCATACTACTTTCACTGTCTATTTTTCTCATAGAGTGTGGAGTTTATGTCATAAGGGAGAAAACCACGAAAACTCTCAAGCAATCGCTTCTATGAAGGTAGATGCAGAAAGCAGAATCACACAACATCCATCTCTATTTTTTTGTCTAATGTTTGAGACTAAATCGAATCAACATTTCTACTCTGGATTTTCTTGCCAATTCACCACGATAAAAATCAAATATTTTTTTCTCATACTTGTTAACTATGAAGGTGGTGAAAATATGTTTGGGTACCCTGCTTTCAAACACGCGAAAACGAAAATGAAATACGTGTTTTTAACGATTTTCACTTTTTCTGTGGCAATGCACTGAAATAGTAATAAAAATTATGTTTTTATTAATATCTCAGTTTATTAATAATATTAATAAAAATTTATTTTTATAAATTCTTTAAATTCTATAAGTTTAAGAATTACAGTACATGTGTTTGTAGCGTAATACGAGGACACATATAATATTTATAAATAATTAATTTAAAAATGTGCTTTTTTGTACAATGTATCATTTCCTACACGTAATACTTAAAAATAGTGAAGGATACACTGTTAAATAAAGTTTTGCGAGCCAATGTAATATTAAAAAATCAACGTATTTCTTTAAGAAATACATTGATTTACAGCCTGAAGAATTATTTGTAATCAGTGGGTATAATAATTTAGAAAATAAAAATAGTCTCTCTTTGACTAAAACTGAAATATTTTGGTTAAAGAAGTCTAATATAGGAATTTGAAACTGTTGATAAAACTATAATATACAGAATGTTAATATAGTTTTATAAAGCAAATTGTTACACAGGTCGATATAAGCCATAGAAAAATTTGCTGCTTTTGAGTATTTAGATTTTTTTTTCGAGTGTTAGCTAAGTTGGCATATAAGGTATGCTACTCCTTTTTTCCAAATGAAATATAATTTGGGGTGGAGTCCGACTTCTTCGGTACACACATGCCATATGTACACACTTATAGGGTAGGCAAAACCATTTATACAAGGAAATGACAAAGACAAGCGAGGGAGAAAGTTCATCCCTGTCCGAAATGTATTCGAACCCAGAACTTCCCTACCCACAGTCAGGCACTCTGACCACTAAACAAGGTGGGCGGCAATATTTACAATTAATCTTCTTAAGTGAATTTTCGCTTTTATAAGTACAAAATAATCGAACATAATTGAATTCACTTTTATTTTTTACTTTCTAAGCATAATATTTTAAACGAGATTAAAAAAGGAACTTGTCTTTCATCTGTAATTCATGAAAAAGCAGTTGTCGAAGTTATGTAGGACAATTTGTTATCAGGTGATGGATTTCTTTTGAGCAAGGCTCCCTTGGGATTCTACGCACAGTTTAATTCACTGAAGTCTGCTATTCGAAAACTAAATTACTGTAATCAGTACCGAAACCTTCGAAAAGAGTCAAAAAAAAAGTTGAAGGTAACAACCGGAAAGAAAAAGCTAGCATGTAAATTACGATCGCGAGTAAAAGCCTTAAATACGAGTCGCAGGAAACTCCACGACCCACGAAGAATATCGGATAACAGGCAAAGTTTGATCAATATGTACTACCTTAAGGGCCATCTGTTCTTCAACAAAATCCCCGAGTAAAATTTTAATATCATTTGAAGGGATCCTATAAGAGTTCCTGGATTTAGAAGCGTGATGTTCTTTTTCGTCATTTCACTTTCCATTTAAAGTGGCTGCCGTCCGTCTACTATTTGGCTGTATTATAGTTTTAAATTTCAAGCTGAATTTGGAAAGGATGTTCCTTTCATTTATAAGAGAAAGCTGCTTTTTTTCTTTTTTGCTTAATTAGCGTAATCTCTTTACGTCTTTCTTGTCGTACATTGTCTATGTTAATATTAAAATCGGAAACAGCCGTAAGGGAAAGTTTGGAAATTTTCTGCTCGAATTTGTGAAGAAAAAAGGTGAAAAGGGGTTTAGAAAAAAAAAGATTATGATTCAAATTAGGATAATACATTTACAATTTAATTTCCTATTATTCCTCTTAATTACTCTTCATTATTTTAGTTAAAATGTTTTTAAATAAATAATTTATTTTTAAATTACTTAAAGCATAAATTATTTAAGTTTATATAGGTTTTTCATTCCATGATTTTGGACACTTTTATACATACATATATATATATTCTTTGTGAATAAATGAAAAGTATTTCTTGTATCATAAGGTGGCCAATAAATACATATCTGTAAAAGAATAGCATACATATTTATTTATTAAGCAAAACTTAAATGGAGTCGATAAACCTAAATTTGAAAATTAAAAAAGTAACCTAATCATCACTAATTTATTTTTATAAACTGCTTTCAATTTACTAACTTTTTACTTCTTTAAATTTAATTTTCTGGAAATTTTTTATTAATTTTTTTTTACTGGTTGAATGATATCGATAAATTAATTTCCCATACACGAAAAAGTAAGTCAAAGCTTATTTTTATCAAGTCACAAAAGACATCCTATATATTTTATAAAAATTAGGATCATAAATTTAATTATTATTGAAAAAATAAACTTAATTATTCTGTCATTTTATATAATTTATTTTGTTTAAATTTTTTTTACTTTATGAAATTGCCAGTAATATGACTTAAAAAGTTAAATTCTATACAAAAATGCCATTTTGATTCGCAAACGTTTTCTGAATACTGGACTTTATACTTTAGTTTATACATGGAATTCGCAGGTTCGATTCCCACCTACGGGTTGGATGATTATTTTATGGTTCCTAATATCTTATAAACTTTAAATATATCTAGAAACATACTTCATGACCAAAATGTTATTATAGAGTGATAAAAATAGTTTGATTAGATTTTAAGAGAAAGTAATTATTTAATCTATTTATTTAAATTCAGTTTATTCGGCAAAAATTTCTTAAATTTAAATTAAATGTTTTCTTTAACGTTAAAAAAAGTTAATTGTTTAAATATTCCTTAATTTATAATATAAATAATTAAATTGTAAACCTCACATGATTTACATCTTTTAATAGGGAAAATTGAATTAAAATGGCGCTGAGACAGTTCTGTCCTTGTCACATTTACATGGCGTTATAGCATGATCCTCCCTTCCATTAATGGAAGATTATTTCAAGTCTTCTGATTACTCAAAAAGAGGGGAACAAAATTAGAACTACTCACTGTAAACCGCACATTAGAGAGTGGGATTACGTCATCCTAACTCTCGGGTGATTAGTTTATTCCACAGGAATTCCACCGAACACATTCGAGCATTAATGTATTTTGAATCTATTCCACACAAATATTACATCTGCTACAATTATAATTATAATTAATTTACGTTATCAACGAAATTTTCCTTCGATATATTCTATTAGTTTAAATTCTAGAAATGCATAAACAGCATTTCATTAAGTTGATTGCATTGCTAAGAAGATTTATTTGGACTTCAGCTAAGCAGATTATGTGACTTTACAACGAAAAAGTTCTTTGCAAAATCTGTTAAAGGATTTCATTAATATATAGTTTTTATTGCATATATATATATATATATATATATATATATATATATATATATATATATATATATATATATATATATATATATATATAATAGACATCTAACTATCGAAAAGTAACTATGTATCAGAAAAAAACATTTTTAAGTTAGAGATTATAAATCAAAATAGGTAAAAGTTTACAAACGGGTTCCTCTTAATTTTTAGGTGATTTTTTAAAGCCAAGATGTGAGTAACAAAATGGCCATTACCACTGCACAAAAGCCAAACTAAGATAGAATTAGGTGTTCTTCCACTATTTTTATCATAAAACATAAGCGAATTTACTTAATAACACCTTTCTATAAATTAAAGTAACAATTTTAGTTTTTTTATACAATAAGAGCTTTGTAATTTACCAGGGTTATTAAAGT
>JAPDSC010010119.1:354087-369454 GCA_026290005.1 Latrodectus geometricus | reverse complement strand
TATATATTCTATAATAAGTTAATTTTGAAATACAAAAATAAGTAGTGGTTTATCCTATAAACACAACTCACACATTCAATAAATTTATTATTTCCCTTAAAAAATGTTTTTTTTTAATATTTTGAGATTGAAACGCGCTTGGTTTAACAAGATTCATTTACTACCAACTTTCCCTTTATAACGTGTAGCTCCATATATCCTTCTATTGATGAAGGCTATAAGTCAGTCGGACTTTTCCAATCGCTATCTTCCTGCCAGATTTCAAGCAGCGAGGTCTAACCTCGTTATCCAGCTCAGAAACAACTTCGATTAATCTTTCGGTGTCCTTTTCCGGACTCTCTTTCCCTGCAAGCAATACAATACTTCTTTTTCTCCATCTTCCAGCGCTGGGTCGATTATCCATGGTCGGCTGCTTTCTGCTATGTAACGGAATATTCTTTTCCCCATTTATCCCTACACAGTATTGTAATAAATCCCTCTTGATAATGATGTCTCTTATTACGTGATGCCGTTGTCCTTATAGACAAAGCAAATTTCGAGTGCTTGCTGCTAAAGAGAGAGATTCTTCCCAGTTTCGCACTAAAGACCGGTACAATCAACGCGCATGCCCTAAAGGTGTTTTACCGTTTGTCTACTTGAAGTATTTTTATTTTTACTATTCGTCAAAAGATTTAATTTACATCTTTTAGTAAAGTTTAATGAGTGTTAAATTTTTCCTCAGGCTGATAATATCTTTTACCATTTAATTTTTTTTATTGTGGCCCTAGGTTTTTTGTTGACATTTAAAACTGGTTAAATTATCTTAAATTGTCATTTAAGCGTGTGATTTTTAAGTTATTAAACTTAAAATATATTTGAAAATTTGAATTGTTTATAAAATTATTTGAAACAGTTTTCAACTTGTATCAACCTTATTTATTTCAATCGGGAATTTTAGTTTTTCAGAAAATAACATTACACCGACAATATGTCAATGTTGCCAATCGAAAAATAAAATTAAAAGAAATCTATAATTTAATTTCAATGAAATTTTAATACATATCAGTGATCAATTAATATACAATTTCCACATATTCAACTACATTTGTACTTTGTAAACGTTCCTATATTTTAGAAAATACTCTATTTGTTTTCAAATACTACATAAAAATATTTAATAATCATAAACCAACCTTTAAGTGTGAATTAAATATTAATTTATAAAATATGATTCATAAGGATTAATTCATAAATAAAAATAATTTTTGCAAATAAATTTTGAAATTCATTATTACAATCCTAACGTTTAACCTAATTTCATCAGCTTGATAATTTTAGTTCATCAAATAATCTACAAATTATTTTAATAAGTTAAAATAATTGTTTTTTCCGTAAAAATCATCATCATGCATAATCCTTTGGGTACTTAGAAACTTGTACATATATGTATTTTGTAAATAAAATTTTTCCCATTTTAACTGCAGCCCAAAATGGGAATCAAATCGATAGTAGTATGAATGACATGACACCCTATTTGGACGGGGTTATTTGTTGCAATTTGATGTTCTCTTTTAATCGAAGATCCAATAGATGAAGGAGAAGCAAAAACACAAATACATACGCAAAATCGATGAATCAATAGCGCAAAGACATCTAGAAAAATAATCTCCAAATTATTCAACGAAAAAGAGAACTTAAAACCAGAAGTACAATACAAGGAAGTAAATATATAGAAAAAGCCAACTGGGACTTTGCATGTTTTTTCAGAAAGTTCTGAAAAAGTATTGCCAACTGCAAATCACAAAATATAGTCTTGCACAAAATAGAGCTGTGCTCGACAGAATGGCCGAGTACAGCTAACTGCAGTACCTTAATAAATTTTATAACCACTACGAATTTCGTATTTGTTTTCATTATAAATATTTACTCTTATAGATATAAATAAGAATATTACAATTGATGGAATGTAAAATGTTCAATATCGCGAAATCAATTGCCTAATGGCCAAAGTTTACTGAAAGCATTTTAAATTTCACCTCCTAAATTGCTTTTTGGAAGGAATTCACAGATAATAGTTCTCTATCTGTGAATTCCTACATAGATCTTGCCTGTGAATTCCTGTGTAGATTGTAGAAGCGAGAAGTATTACTACTCGCGTCTACAATCTATGCAGGATTTTGACCTTCTTTGCCAAACAGCTCCAATTTTGACTTTTCTCTTCAAATTTTTTATCTTCATCGTTTTCAAATCCTCTTCCACCTCATCCAGACATCTCTTTCTAGGACGTCCAACCCTTCTTTTACCCCCCCCCCCCAGTCTTCCTTTATGTATTATCTTTGCTCTTTCATTACTCTTTCGCTGCAGATGTCCGAGCCATTGTATTCTTTTTGTTTTTATAATATTTATTATATCTGCTACTTTACAGGGTTTACTTAAATCGGAATTACTCCTCCAATCCTCTACATATCTCCATTCTTAAATGGATATTCATGTATTACAACCAGTAAAATACAGATAAGCCCCAACCCCTATAGACCTCAGAGAGCACAGAAGCACACCTTCTATCTCTTGGTGTTCAACAGAGGTTGGGATCGAACTAGTTACCTTTCGACTTGAAGAGCACTGTTCTATCCTTAAGCTATGATGATTCCCTTCATAAAATATTAACATATAATTTTCTTCATATTTTATGTTAAAACTCTTTTATAATTTATTACATTTTTATTCTCAAGTTTAATTTACTCATCTGTATACCATCACAAGCCAAATAACTGTTTTGTATGCTTTTAATTTTAAAATAAGTTGCAAAAGTAACAAGAAACAGCCTTCCAAATAATATGTATTGACATAAAGAGAGAGAGAGGATTAAACATTTGATTTTTGTTTCATGAAAGTTGCTCTAATTTCGCACGCTTACTGCATAGTATGTACTTCAATACTCCATCTGCAACAAATGTGGTTCCTTGATTGTCAGACATCAAAGCATCAAGATACAAGCAGAACAAAGGATGCCAATCTCTCTGTGACGTAAGAGGAGAGAGATCAGATCAGGTAGCTAACGAGTGTTGTGTAAATATAATACACGAACTCTAAAATTAGGGTTCTTGCGACGTGATTGAAATGCTTTCTAATAAAGCTTCTACAATAATTACTTGCCTGAGAGTTAGTCTTATAGTTCTGATGGAGGCTAATGAATGATTCAGAGCAATTCAACGAATCAATAATTGCTTTTTGCTACCTAGTTATTTGTTCAAATGTTCTTACTCCCCATTTAAGGCTGGCCGGAGTCTAATGAGCCCAATCATTAGAGGAAACGGCAACAAACAGTGATTTAAAGCAGAAAATTCGAAATTTCGAATTACATGAGTGAATACTGTATACAAATTTTATGGGTATCAAATATTTGAAACTCGAATTGAAAATCATAAATTTCTGGTTCGTTCTATGTCAGATATTGATATTGTACAAAATGCTTTGCTAAATATCGTTCATTTACTTGTCGATTTGTAATACCTTATAGATATATTCAAATATTTATAAAAGTCATATTGTGACTTTCATAATCACTTGAATATATCTATAAAATATTCAAATGATTATAATGTCAATTGCACATGAAAACCATATTTGTATGGTAGAAAATATTTAAATTGTTATTTCAGTTGTGTAAGTATTAGTGGAAAATATGTATAGTTATTGTGAACACACATTCCTGTGAATACTATAAAAGTTCCAAAATATGTACTGGAGAAAAATCCCAAAAGTTTATAAATCGTCTTTTTTTATTTTTATTTATTTATTTATTTATTTTTCTGAATGACACAAAAAGTGCGATGTCCTGATAAATCTGGTAGTCTCACCTTTTCTTTCTTTCTTTAGGTTTAATATAAAGTAAAATGTACATAGGCTTCATTACTATCGTTTCGCCGAGACTTTTGAGAAAGCAAACCTTACAGGAAGAATACTCCAAGAATTTTATGATAAAATTTTAATCTTAAAGCACTTGTCAAATAATAATTGTAGAAATAATAATTTGAAAAATAATTGTAGAATAACTATTTTTCATGTTTTGTTTGCATTTCATTGAATTGTTTTATTCTCAAGATTTTAACTGGTTGACGGCTTTCTTTGTTGCATACGAGGGTTAATTAAAACAGGACTTTTAAAGTGATCTCCAAACTATTACATACAGCCATTCTTGCAGCGAGAATTGATTCCATGAACTATTGAACAGAAGGCATGAATTTTTCCTATTAAAGACATTTAATTTCTCAACAGCAGATTTTGACCAATGCTTTTTATTAGTATGAATACTTATTTTTCAAATATGAAAATTAAATGTGCGAGAAAGCAGGACACATTTAGAGGACAGACCATGACATTCATATTACAACAATATAAAATCTAGGCTAAATAGACAATATATACAATAATTGTTTTATTAATTTACAATAATAGACAAGCCCACATAATAAATTTCGTGGTTGTGCTCATTTTTATAAATCCCTGAACATCAGATAATGAAATTTAAAGAATGCCATAAAATGCTTTGCATTTAAATATCACGATGCAATGTTAATAGAATTATTATAACTTTTTTATTTTATCTAAATGAATACAGAAAACTAAAAATTTCATATTTTGTTCTTTTATTGTCCTATTTATTTTGTTCTCTTTTTAATTTGAGATAGTTTCAGAGGACTTCAAGATAATAATGAATAATATGATAAATAATTATTTAAGATATATAAAAAGTTGTAAATTTATTCACAAAATCATTAATTTTTGAAGCAAAAATGAATAATAATGAAAGTTTAGAGCAAAATCTAAAGATGATGAATTATACTAGACGTAAGTTAATTAATAAAAACCTTAGAAAAGATAATTTAAACATTAAATTATAAAATATTTGCTCGAATTCGCGAGATTTAAGCTTCAAGAATGACAAGTTATAGTTTTAAGAGTCAAGCTTTTTATGAGTAATTAACTTCGTATATAAGTTAAAATTTGTATGAGGAGGTAACTGGCAATGAAAGCTAGAAATGCAGCTGGAGTTAGTTTTCTGAGCAACTTTAAAATCTTGGCACACAAAAACTTCGACATTAATTGTGACAAGGGGAATTCTTCGAAGAAAAGAAGTCATTCCGCAACACCATTCTCGGGGACGCTCTGCCAAGTGTCGTTAGTGGTTAGTGTCTCTTAACAAGTTAATGCACCATCAAGATTCGGATTCCCTTTTTTTCTGGTATAGTTTTCTTTTACCACCTCAACACAAACTAAACAGTGTGAAGACGCTACACGATTGCCAGCCGCAAATGAAGTTTTCTCTTTCTTGGGACGAACGTTAATAGTGGGGGTAGGAAATAGCACGGATGCCATTTTCAAGGGTGAAATCGTTTCGCAATTTCGTTTTAGATGAGCAAAGCTTGAAATAAGTCTGAATACGTTTGTGTACATAAAATATTTATTCACCCAATTCTATTTTATTAAAAATGGTAGTTTATTATTACGTTGAGGTGAATAATTGAAATTAACGTCCCCATGAGAAATTCTGTCATAATTTCCAGGACATTGATATTTCATTGCTTCTCTTTTTATAGCTTTAAGAAGTAATTAAAAACTTTCACACACAAAGTTGAAGATTGTCACATTACTATTTTCTGGCTTATTTATAATATTCATAAGCATTTATAAATTATTTAACTGAATGTATAAATTATGTTATTTATACATAGACTGAAACTGAAAGTTATAGAGATAAAGAAAGCAATTTCAAGGAACTTATTGAGATATTAGGTTTACTATCCTTGAATGAATAAATTTAACTTTTCCTAATTTTAAAATTGAGAGTTTTCTGAAATAAAAATAATTTTCGTTAGAATAAATAGAAATTCTATATCATATTTAGTCTTATTCTTTGTTAAACACCTGCTTATTCATAGCAATTTTATAAAACTATCTTTGTGAAGTAAGGATATAAAATGTATTTATTGATGTTTATGTATTATGTATCTTCGATATCGATAGTGATGCGATTATTTACGTATTGATTATAGTAATTTATGCATATATATATTTTACTAAAGTATAATTGCACAAGTTTTTAAATTTTCAACTACCCATTAATCTTTTTATGTTGTTGTGTCCAATCCTTCTGGATCGAGTGGTAACTAGATCAGATTTGTCAGGTCATTAACCCCAGCAAAGTCCGGCACCAAAAGTGGACTCGCATGGACATCTTCCAAACTCTCAACCTCTTAAACCTGGGAAACTTCCAATCATCTACTATGACAGCCGTTCTTTTTTATGCAGAAAGCAAAAATGCAATATCCATCTCACGTTGTTCAATAGATTGGTATCAAACTCAGGATCTTTCACTCTGAAAAAGCCATGGAGTGTGCCCAAGTTCCTATAGTTAAATAGTTTTAAAAAAATAACTTTTTTTCTATTTTTCGATTTTTGAACAAAAATATTGCCTTTTATTATTTTTTTACAGAGTATGCGTTTTCTTCTTCCCCAATACGCCGTCGATAGATAATGCATTAGAACGCAAATGAAGCAATTTCATCTCTAGTCCCTAATAACTTCGTAACTAAAGTAACCCATAGTTTAATATTTTAAAAAAAAAAATAACTTTTTTCTATTTTTCGGTTTTAAAACAAAAATATTACTTTTTCTTATTTTTTTACAGAGTATGCGTTTTCTACTTCCCCGATACGCCGTCGATAGATAATGCATTAGAACGCAAATGAAGGAATTTAATCTCCAGTCCCTAATAACTTCGTAACTACAGCAAATCTTCAAGCGTTTAACACCTCATTTAATTTGTTTTCAATTGATCTGTACTTGAGATTTTCTTCCACAATAACAGTTTTAAACAAAGCTAAATAAGAAAAAATACCGGTATTTTTTTCCCTAAATCGTAAATTTTCCTCCAAGGCCAGGTACATGTGTTCCTCTGGGAATTACAACCCTGTAAAGCTTGTGGGCTTGGTCCGCTTGTCTTTTTCTACAACGAATCATTTCGGTGGAGATCTTAAAGATTCTGCAACAATACATTCCTTTCTTTACCAGCAAATCACGTTGTTTAGTTTACTTTTGGAGTGTTGTTAACCTCCCATCGAACTTACGTGCCTGAAATCATTCATCAATGAAATACAATCTCGTCTACGTGATTCTCTTGGCAATTGTTTGTGTGTAAAGCAGAACTTTTCCGTGGAATTCTGATTGTCTGAGTCTTGCTGGGGGGGGGGGGCTTTTGAAGAGATGGTGTGTTCCACATTTTTGATCAGTAGATTTTCTAAGTAAATATTTCATAATTCTTGTTTCGATAAATTTTGTTTAGCATCCAATGAAGAGTTATAATCCATGAGAATTTTCAAATTTCAATAGTAGTTAAGTGTCAAGCGTTAAATATTTGGAAGGTTTGAATTATGCTAATTTGGGAATGTCTATACCAGAGATCCTCAACTTTATTTGTTACGATACACTTTTAAGGATTTCAAAATTTGGTGCACACAAAGAAAAAGATTAAAAGTTGTTTATTTACTGATAGAGCACTGTATAAAATAGTTTATGATATTGATTTTGAATGTAAAATAATATAATATGTACTACGAAAATAACAGTGCATTTATTAAATGCTTAGTTATAATACAATAAGGGATACTCGTAAAATGATAAACACTGCTACTCTCAGATCGTTCTCTACATTTAACAATCTCAGTCTTTTTCTTTTCTTTTCTTTTCTTTTTTTTTTGTTATGTTTTGTTTTTATGTTGGTTAACAATGAAATTCCATATTTACACAAATAAGATGTAGAAAATAGTAATGGTTATTACTGGGAACATTTGAAATTTCTTCACATGGGGCTTATGTCACGTGAGCTATATTTCACTTTATGAAAGGTAAAAATTATTGAAGGTTAAAACTGTAAAAAATATGGTACTTGACTTCAAAAACAAGTTTTCTATAAGATACTTGTTTTTTATTCAAACAAATATTATTTGTAATGAAAAAAGCATTCTAATTTTTACTATATTCATTATAAAATAAAATTTATAAAATTTGGTGGCACACTTTAAAAATATTGCATCATACAAAAGCACCACAGCACACTGACTTATTCGCAAATAGATCTTACAATTGATATTATTTGCAGTGAACTGCTAAAGACCAATCTAAAATTTAAGAGATAACGCTTCCTTCATAGGCAAGAAAGATTAATTTCTTTTTTCAACAAATATAATTTTCAATTTATATAATCCTCATAGTTATGACCGCCAAATAGTGTGCGAATCCTTGACGCTTTGGGACTCAGTTGAGCAGGGTTTGAGTTCCATTCCCAGTGCAAGGGTAAACTTCATGTGTAGGAAATCGTAATCGTCGTAAAATTGTAAATCTCTCCTTCGGGTGCAAAAAAAAACGATCTGGTAAGGACAAACCAAACCCACAAATTAGAAAAATTTAAACTAAATTCTCTAATGACAATTTTTCAAATAGATATTGCTTCAGAATGATGCACGATGCGTGCAATATTTAAAAACCACTTTTTAATCAGTAGTTTAAGACTGATTTAATCAGTAAATTTGTAGAATGTTGCGCGCATCCTGAGTGTAGTACGATCCATTCAATCAACGTTAATTAGGGCTCAAATTAATTACAAACACCGTAATCACAGAAGTCATATGAAAAAAATTAGTTTGAGGAAAAAGAAATCCATTATTTTTACGAGTACTTCAAAGCTTTAGTTACACGTTTATGATTAGCTTTGTGCAAATGTATCCAACTGTTTTGTGAATGATCTTTAACTTATGCACAGCTAACACGTTGGTCAATATTGGACATTTTTTTAGTTTGTCCGGATTGTGAAGTCTGAAATGAAAAAAAAAACCAAGCATACTATTTTAAATTTATAAACATCAATAACAATTTGTTCGGCGAGTGACGATGGCATACAGATCAGGTTGACAATTGACAGTTAGCATACATATTTCAGTTTGCACAACATTTATATACAATTATCGTTAATTAATTAACGAAACATTATGACCAAAATATAAAATACAAAGTTAAAGTTAATGGAGAAAGTACGACAGCCTGGCTGCTTGCTGGCTTGCCATATTTGTATGATTTTTATCGATATTTTCGATGATGGGCCTACCTGTACGAAGTTCATTTTTAACATCAAATATACCTGAATGGAATCGATTGAACCAAAAGACGTAATTGGCAGTTATAGTATCGAGACCATTAACACCGTTCTCGATTTTCAACTGCCTGACTGGTGTTTTCGCCTTTGTCAGAAAAAAAAAACTGTGAATGTGCTGCATTTTCTCTTGGTTGAATTCTATTTTTAACACCCTGTACCTTAAAACTCAATAAACCAAATAAAAAAGGGCAAAATATTTTTTAGTGCGATTATTTTCTTAGTATCTTCCCGACGAGCATAAATCTGAAATTGTACAGTCAATACAGAACGAGATTTAATCTGTTTTTATTCTAATTTTATATGCTTTTTGTATTTAAAGTTAATTAATAAATATATGTATATATAATATCTATATATAGTAATAACTAAATTCTGGAAAAAATGCTATCACGTTGGTTTTAACTTTGAGATTTTATTTTGAATTCGTGGAAAAAACCACTTAGAAAATTTAAAAAAGAAATCTCTTTTATAAATAATTTCAAAATTTTTATAAAAGGCATGATTTGTTTGTTGCTTAAAAGTTATTTTCTGTCCATCAACCAACAGCTTAAAGTGGATTCCGAATTAATGAAAACTTCCAAACTAAAGATATACGAATAACTGAACCAAAAAATCCAGTGTCTGATTCATTATCCAAAACTAATCCATTCTTCTATATGATTTACAAAAATTCTTTTAAAAAACATAGATTGCAAAAACATGAATCTTTACATCCTCCAATTTAAACTTGATAAATTGCCGTGGCTTCTCAAGTTTAAATTGAGACTTGTCTACACAGAAGGAAAGTTCCTTTGAAAGAATAGAAGCCACATTATGACCATCTAAAGAAATACTTAAAATATTGAAAAATATAAATGGAGCAATTCGGGTAAATAGTAATTTATGAAACTAATGGGGAAATAAAAGTACACAATAAAGGCAAAGACATAGGGAAATTTATTAGAGCACCACATTTATCTTGGCTTAATCACATAAAGAGGCAAACTGGCAAAATTCTTACAGATCAAGCCAATGGCTAAAATAATCTAAAATGTTTGAAATGAAAGAGGAAGACTATACACAGAACCATCTAGAAACAGATTGAGTGGCAGGCTAAGGCTCATCTCGGAATGTAAAGTCAATTGTGAAGAAACAGAAGAGAAATACTAATTTGAATCATAATCCTATCACTTCTATAATGGCAAAAATCATCCTTGTCATCGAAAATGAACTTAGATTCAGTTATCTTTAGAAAAAATTTCTTGTGAAAAGCTAAGCTAGCGCTGAAAAGTCTGGTCTGCGGCTCTTGAGTTTGATTCTCATTTCGGTCTGGAATGCTTGTAGTAGTTTGGAATCATTTTTAAATTTTAGGTTGTGTTGGTTAATTTGCATTCGTGTGCAAAACATTTATCATTGAACGACAGACAAAATTAGCTAAACTTTGGAGAAAATAAAAATCATTATGACCACCTAGAGTTTGAATAAATTCTACTGTCACTTTTGACACGACATTCAAAACTTGGGCTGATTATCTTTCCCAGTATAGAGGTTTGAAATCTGTCCTAACTATACTAAAGGAACTTTATATTGAATTTAATAAATTCACTTGTATAGGGGACAAATTCCCTGTGAAAAACCTAAAAATCATAATCATTTAGAGAAATCCAGTCTGGGCACATAAAGATCATAATTATACATCTGGCCACTGATGCTGTATAATCCATCTCGCCAATTTCTGAACTTTTTCAGTGACGAAAAAATGCTGTCAAGATAACAAAAATTGTGACGTGATGCCACAATTGTAATTTCGACGAAATAAATTCATGAAAAAAAATCTTGTGCATCCAAAATTTTAAATTTAAATCTGTTAAATAAGAAGTGTAGATATATATATTTGAAATATTTAGATTTAACAAAAGAAAATATAAGATTATTAATAAAATTTGAAAATGGAACAAAATGTCCTATATTCATCTCGGTGACGTAAATACTAGGGTTGCCAAATGGAATTTACATGTTTTCATTATTCTGCATCCCTATGATGTATTAAGAGCAATATTGAAATAAACTAGGAAATCCGCCAAAAAAATCATCAAACTCAGAAATTACTGTGATGGTCTATACGGCAGCTGCACCACCAAGTCTGAAACATAATTTTACTATTACTATGCTATGACTATCAATAATCTGGATGGGATGTATTTAATCTTTTCCTTCTCCAGACTAAACACTAATTCACTGTCTAAAACAGACGTAGACTCATCTATATAGAGAGCACAACACATTGATTAATGATCAATAATTCTTATTCCAAATATTAGCACTCCGTTTCTACAAATACGTAGAACAGGATGCAAAAATTGAGGTTCCTGCAAAAATTCCTTATTTATTATGGACACTGCTTAAATAAATGAAGAAGTTTATATAACTCGTATAATAAAATGATACATAATCATATTAATGGTTCTGTTACCACAAAATGAAATAGTACTTGATTATAAATTGAACCTTTCCTATAGAGTTTGAATTAATTTACAATTCGAATAGAACATGAAGATTGGCATTCGATACGAATATTGTGATAAACTTTTATTGAAATATTCGTATTATCGGTTTCTGAATCATTTTCTAAATATCGTTTCATGAAGCTCAACTAAATTCTTTGTGTTAATTTTAATCTGAAATATATTTTTTTTTTTTGCAATCTATATTTACTGTATTTAAAATAAACGATAATATTAAGACTTCATAATATAAGCTTTTCACACTTAATTTATTTAATAATTTTGAAAAATATTTGACAGTTGTTGATAAAACTGCTAAAAGTAAAGTATATATATATATATATATATATATATATATATATATATATATATATAGAACTGCCGTATAATCATGCCGATTTCTGAACTTTTTAGGAGACAAATAAATGTTGCAAAGAGGACGTATAAATTCTTGCCTCTTTAAAAAGCTTACGGGTTTGTTGTTTCTAATGACACATGGCAATGCCAAGCCCACCCATCAAGAGTCAGAGGGAGAGAGTTTCCGTTTTTGAATAGAGCACCCTCATACGAATGTAGAAGTACGACTTCTGGTTCATAGATGGCAGCACCATCTGAATCTTCCAATTTAAAGGTTGAAACCATTGAAGACCCATAGCCTGGCTCCAACCACACCCAGAGGTATTAATTTGGAATGGGAACATGGAGGACATTGTGAACCGACAGATTTTACGTGCTCAATCATCATTAGTGAACACGATGTATCTTTGGCTAAGCCAGGATTCGAACTCACTACTTTTGGTAACGAGAACGACGCCCTAACCAACCAGGCCACCGCGGCCTCAATAAAATAAGAAGTTTATTTATTGAGGCCGCGGTGGCTTATGGGTTTAAATAACAATAAATTTGCTTTAATAACAAATCTAAACCTGATAAATAAAGAGTTAAATATTTTTGAGTTATTAGGTTTTTAAAAAAGAAAGTGAGAACATTCATTTCGTAAATGTAAATGCAAATAATGAAAATAAATGAACAATAATTTCGAAAATGTGAACACTAATTCTTAGAAAAAAATAAGTACACAAACTCTATAGTAAACATAAAATCATTTGCAAAAAAATTAAATATAAATTATAAAATATTACTTAAATTTTATCTAATAATTTAAAAAAGAAATATAGGAATAATATTTTTTCAAATGGAAATACAAACTATAAAATACGCATTAAACTAACAATTAACTTAAAAAAGGTGTTTTATTTTAATAGTATAAAACAATAAAAATACCATACACAACCTAATAAAGGATATGCCGACGCAATTTTCAACCCTAACCTAAAACAATTAATACCAAATTTTAAAAAAATTACTTATAATAATGAAAAAGAACAATACAACCCGGAATTTAGGAATCTAAAAGCTTAAGAAATCTGTAGAACACGCTAGAAAAATTCAAACGAAAAATCCTCGCAAAAATTTTGAATAAAATACGCAAAGGAAATGATATTCTTTAAATTTCCTCGTCATGACGTACATACTAGGGTTGCCAAAATAGAATTTTCTTCATAATTCTTATTATTCTCTATTTCTGTGATGTAATAAAAATCCAGTTTGCCAGATAAGCAAGGATTCCCGCCAAAAAAATCACCATATTCACAAATTAGCATAGTGGATTATATATATATATATATATATATACAATGGTGGCCAAAAGTGTGGTCATTTTTTGAAAGTTTCATGTTTTTCAACTTTGTGTGCTTGTTAAATAAATTAATTTTCACTTAAATACAAGTTAAATACAAGTGTTTATATATCAAATTGAAGGTAATTTAATTTAGAATTTTACAACAAAAACAGTATTACAATATTTTTATTACAAAAATAGTTATGCAATTAATAGTAAGATCTATCTTAGATGTGCATTTTTTTAAAGAGATACTTACTCAATCAATACTTAGTAGGATAACCCTTATTTTTTAAAACAGCTTCACAACGTCTTTTCATCGAGTAAAGGAGTGTTTCACATAGTGCCAAGAATCACATAGTCACTTTCGCAATCACATAGTGCCAAGAATCAATTATAGATTCAATAAAAGTTGTTTTTTATTGGATGGACGTTTTCACTCTCTTCGTACAAGAATTTTCAAACGTTGTCACAAATTTTCAATTGGCTTGAGATCAGGGCTGTTTCCAGGCCATGGTAATATATGTATGTTTTTATTTTGAAGCCATGCTTTGCGTACTTTTGTCGTGTGGCATCAAGCTGAATCCTGATGAAAAATAGATGGTGCTTTGTTGGGAAAGAGATCCTTGAAGGAAGGTATCAAATTTGGTTCCAGGACAGTTTCGATGTATTTTTTTGGCATTCAGGATGCCATCAATCACTTGAATCTCACCATCTGCAGAGATGCATGCCCAAATCATGACATTTGTTGCTTTTTTTGTAGTTGCTTCAATGTAATCTGGATGAAGTGCCTCACTACTCCACGTCTAATGTAATTTCTACCATCATTACCAAAGAGTGATATTTTACTCTCATCGCTCCAGATAACTTGCTTTTATTGATTTTCTGACCATTTAATGGATTCTTTTGTCCACTTAACTCATTTTTCGCGTTGCTTTTGATTTTAAAATGATTTTTTCCTTGGAATTCTAGATTGTAGTCCAAATTCTGATAATCTTCTTCTGGTTCTTGAACTTACAGCAATACCCGCTGCATTCATTTCACATCTAATGGCATCAGATGAAAATTTTCTATCTTGAAATCATAACCATTTAATTTTTCTTTCGGCAATAGCACTTGTGCATTTTTTTGGCCTGATTTGGCTTCATTTTCCACTGATTTCCTTTTTTCATAATGTAAACAGAACTTTCGTACACCAGAAGTCACTGAACTACCAACTTGTCTTGCAGTTTCAGCATAAGAGAGGCCTTTTTCTCTCAATACGACAATTCAGCTTCTTTTTGTAAATGTCCAATCAGTTTTTCTTGTTGGTGACATTGTTTAAAATTAGTTTAATTCAAAAAAAGGACTTGAAATATTCAAAAACAGCAATACTCTATTTAATTGTACTAGTTTTCATCATTACGCCAAAAAACATATATAATAAATCTTTTACCATCTAAATAACTTAAACTGTAGTTACAGACATTTGATTGGTCCTCAGAATTGTCCTCTGAGTTGTTTCTGTGTGGCCAGTCAACAGTGTTTCTGATTGGCCAGTCATTATTCAAAACGATTTGTGTTTGTTTGTTCTACCAAAATGAGTATAACTTTTTTGTAATTTAGACATTTTAAATCTGTGTTTGTTATTAAATCCTACACTAAATTACCTTCATTTTGATACATAAACATTAGTATTTAAATGAAAATTAATATATTCTACAAACACATAAATTTGAAAAACATGAAACTTTCATGTCCCCACTTTTGGCCACCACTATATATATACAAACCGTCAATTTTGGCGACTTTTTCAAAAAGTCGCCAAAGATCTTTGCACAAGGAGGTCTAAAAATAAACAGGATGTTGGAATCCCTTATCTGTGATTGGTCGGGATTGGAAGAATTGGTTGGAATTCCAAAAAATGTTATTTATCACCAAATGTGAAAAAATTGCGCTAAAAGTGGCCTTACAGTAAATATCAGCCATATATATATATATATATATATATATATATATATATATATATATATA
>JAPDSC010010119.1:335378-346031 GCA_026290005.1 Latrodectus geometricus | reverse complement strand
ATATATATATATATATATATATATATATATATATATATATATATATCGGACAATTGAAAATCGGAAATGGTGTTTATGATCCCGATACTGTAACAGTCAATCACGTGTTATTATAGCTTTATATATTCCATTCAAACATATGTAATATTGAAGATGCAGGTCGCACAGGTAAGCCCATTATTGAAAATTTCGATACAATCACAAAAATGTCCGAAGTAGACCACCATTTTAGAGTCCAAAAGCTAAATATCTACTGTAAAACAATTTGAAATCTTTTACGCGGTTATTCAAAAGCATGTAAATAAAAGATTATAGGTCATTCTAAAATAATGGATTTCCTTTTCCTCAATTTAATATACAAGCACAGAAGACAGTTTGTATTTTCACTGCAATATGTATCATTACACCATCTTTAAATTTAATATCATTCAATGATTCATTCTTTATTATTGAAGAAGATATTTAGATGAATGTTTAAAGATTGAGAGATAGATGAAACTCCATACTCCAAGATCAATAATAATTAATCAATGGAAAATAATGTTTCTTAACACCCATCTTATATTCTATCCTTTCGGGAGGACTTTTCATAGAAAATGGACAGCATTCACGTGTTCAAAAAAAAGAAACAACGGAAAACTTCCAAGCACCCACCCATGGGCATTAAGTGGCCTTTTGGTAAAATAGCGCTGTTCAGAGCATAACGTTCCTGCTAAATTTAAAATTGGAGATAGATGTTGAATATCTGCCTTCTAAATAAAAGTTGTCAAATCGGGTGGTTAGAAATTTTATTGGGTTGTCCGGAAAGTTTCGTGCCGATTTTCGATCAAAAGACATGTGATGTGGGCATTGTCTTGATGAAATACGTTGCCTTTCTGATTCGCTATTTAATTTATTCGAATTAGTTTATTTAATTGAAAAGAATACTTTTCCTAATTTATTTCATTATTTGGTAAAAGCTCATAATGAAGGATTCTATTCCAATCCTACCAGACACAGAGCATTGCCTTCTTCAAATGAAGACTGGCTTTTTGGAGTGACTTAAGATGGAACATCACGCTTTCCCCAAGACATTTTACTCTGAAAGTTTTTATAAATTATCCATTTTTCTCACCTGTCACTAATTGCTACAGAAATGGTGTCTCCTTGCTGCGTTTGTAAAGTAAATCACAAATAGAGATGCGATCTGACAGATTTTTCTCCGTCAAATCATGCGGAAACCATAGACCAAAACGGTTTAAGTAGTCAAGCTTCACAATATGGACGTCGATGGTTGATTTTGATTTATTTTTTGCATATTGACGTATTGTTGGGCTTGGGGTATTCACAATTGCTGTTTTAATCAGATCTTCGTCTGTGATGGACGGCCTGCCCGGACGTTCTTGATCTTCAAGGTCTAAATCTCCAGCTTTAAACAGAAGAAATCACTTCTGCTCAGTTATTTTCATTACAGTACCTTCACCATACATAGCGCATGTATTATTTATTGCTTGTGTGACAATTTTGCCCTTTCAGAAAAAGAAAAGCATTAAATGCCTATAATGCACTTCATTTGCTGTCATATTTTAAGGCGTTTTTAATTAATACAAATTAATGAATCTTAACCAAACTTTTTACCAAATATGGCTAAAGTTATTATCTCTTTTAGATTATGTACACATGTAATTTGTTTTCTATAATTATGATATATTAATGTCTCTTCTCGCTCTCTTACGCTACCTACCGAAAATCGGCACGAACTTTCCGGACAACATTATGAAGCGTGATTACGACCCACTATGTAAAGTCCTTCCAAAAATCAATTTTCAAATTTAATCAACCATTAGAATGATTAATACATCCTTTATTGTTAGGTTTTCCCCAATTCAGAGTCAAACAGCCATCATGAGACTCACCGTGGCACAGTGCTTTTCAGGACATAAGGTTCCGGGTTCGATCCCAATCACTGTTGAACAACGGTGATTGATTGAACAACAAAAGATGGACTGCGAGTATATTTGTCAGAGTTGACCTTAGAAAGATTCTTCATCTTTTCAAGATTCTTCACCTGTGATACCCATTATCTGTGATAATCCTCACAAAAAGCATTTTATGTGGAGCATGCTGAATTCGTACAACGGCCTTTCGCCTTCTGACTCTCCTCTGTGTGATGTCAAAGCACGCACAGTGAGACTCCATCCTTGTTGTTGGGCTTTGCGCACCAGTGGCTCAGTAGCTTCACATCCCTTCATGATGAGATTAGAAAAGTGAAGTATCATTTGCCGTGGATCGTAGTTGGGAGGGGGACCACATTCTCCTTCACTTGGTGCTGGGTTGAAAACGTGTCTTCATTGCTCTATGACGTCCAAATCCCTTCCATGGGGATGAGGAGAGGCAGCACAGGTTTGACCTCGTCACCTGACAGTAATTCAAAATGAAAAGGTGTTTTTGGTAATATTTGAGAATATTTAAAACCCATTAACCTTAAGGTACAGTTCGGGGCTTCCTACACCGGTGGTAGTGTACCCTTTCGCTTCATCCTAGTGACTTCTAAACAACGGGAGATAGGTGGGTGTTATACTTCTGCACGCACGTCTATCAAAGTGAGTGCTTGTGAGTGTTCCTACTTTCCTTTCTTGTGACATAAATACGGTCTTCGTTCATAAAAAATCTTCGCGGAAAGCAGTTAAAGATGTGAATCTTAGAATACCTTAAAACAACTTTAGTCTATTTTGATGTTCTCTAAACATCGTTACAAAACTAATCTTAATTTTTATCTAGGAAAAAAGCATCCATCATCCAATGTTAAACAGAGGCTGGAATCGAATTCAGATCATTACATTCCGAAGAGCAGAGCCCTACAATCACATTACCCACAACTCATATTAAGATAAATTCAGAATTATTATCTTTCATTTCTACATTCAAAGTGAAGAAAAAACTGTTTAATTTTAAGTAAATTTCCTCGGCTAAATTTCAATGATAAATAGAAATATTTTATGTAAATAAAATATTTATTAACTTATCTGTAAAATCTGAAACTAATCTAGTATATAATTTTTCATCAATTGTACATTAAACAAAGATTTAATCCTCTTTCACTAAAACTATTTTAATCACTTTTCTCGCTTGGAAAGGAATAATTGAAAAAAATGATTTTAACAAAGCTCTCTTTAACTATTTGTTATTGATATTTTTAAATTAAGAATCTCATTGAATTTATCCAACAAATGCAATTACACAAAATATGATTCCAATGGGCGTGCTGTTTTCAAAATTAAAACGTTTTCATTTTAAAAAAATGCATAATTTAAATAAATTAAAGTGTTGAATTTAATCTGATGAGAGGATCAATTCTTTTGAGAAAACACTTAGAAAATACATATTAAATATTGATTGAATTATTTCGTAACTACTCTTAATTAAGAAAATATTGGCATTAAAATTCATTGAAATTCTAATTTAGTAATGTATTCCTTATGGTGGCTAAGAAAATTTAAATCTTTGAAAACTTTTCAAAATTAAATATTTAACTACTTCATTTTGAGAAGTTTTCTTCGAACTAAAGACTTTTGTTAACCAATATTTACGATGAAATTCCAACCGAATTTAATTTAAATATTTCCTGATCAAAATAAAGAAAATTAATAATATGTAAATTTAACATGTAATTTCAATATTTTAATTATTAAATATATTTTTCTGAATATAAAAAACAAATGGAGAGATTTAGTAAGCATTTAGCTTAAGATTTTAGTTAAAATTGATATTTTCGAAATCATGCAAATACTGTGGACTATTTTAACAAAAAAAATATTTTTGATAATATACAAATTCTTTTGATTTTATTTTCATAAATAACTAATAAGAAGATAGAAAAATTCAGTTAATAATTAATTTATAAGTAAGGAAATAAAATATTGTGGTAGCTATCGAAACTATTTGACATTACGATTTAAACATAATAATAGCAGAAATCCACTGTAAAGCAAATAAGTACCTAATTAGTAAGTTGTCTTCAGGAAGAACTTTTCATAGATAGCTATCTGTTATATCACGTGTCACAAAGCAGAAAACCATGAAACACCCACCTCTCCTCAGCAAGTGCGTATGTAGGGATCCATTTTAAATTACTCAATAATGGTTGGGATTGAAGCTGTGTGTTCCACATGAAAAAGAATTTCTTCCTACCCAGGTCAGTCCAAGTTCAGAAAATTTAGATTAGGTTACGACGGACATTTATGGAGCTCTATGCTAACATGTTTGTAGCTCACATTGAAGAGGATAACTGGAGATGATTTTTTTTTATAATTAAACACACATGCCATAGGTACCCATTTATAGCGTAGGCAACCATTTACACTCCATTCATACACGGAAACGTCAAAGACAGGAGAAAAAGAGAAAGTAAATCCATGCCCGAACCGAGACTCGAACCCAGGACCTCCCAATTCGCAGTCAGGTACACTGACCACTAGTCAAACTAGGTGGCTCATGAAATTCAACGCCATAAGGTATGCAGACTAACTTCTAAAAGCTGTTCGTATGGTTTCCAAATTTCACTTAATATTATTTATAAATTTTTATAATACTTATTTATAATAAATCCATAAGATTTTTAATATTACGTATTAGACAGCCAAGTGACCTGAGGCTGCTGTAAGCCACTTTAATGACTGATTGACTGTCATTTGCTTTTCTGGCAATTGCTTTCATGGATGGAAACATTTGTATCGCAAAATAGGACTTCCACAAATACAGAAATTGGAAATAGACCACCCATTTCCTATTCTTCAATAATAAAATTAACCAAAATTTTGGCTGGCCTTACCTAGTTGTGAGGCACCTGGCTCCGCAGGACCCTTACCCTCTTCTGGATCTTTGAACGATGTGATGAGCTATAACTGTAATGAACTAGTACATCATTGGTTAAATTTCTTAAGGGGCGCGGTTAATTGTAAATTTACTAACAGGAGAGTTAAAATCCATAAATTTCATTAATTAATTATCTATTTTAATCTTTAAAAACTATTAAATTAAAATTTTAAGTAAGTTAAAATTAAGTTATTTTTGCATGAAAGATTATAGAAATATTTAATAAGGGCTTGAGAATATGGGCTTATCCATAGGTGACTCTATTGATTGAAGCTCTACGAGAAGCTCTCGAATAGGAATACCATTAAAAATAGATTTTATCTCTTACATAAGAATCAGTAAATCACAGAATTCGCTTTCAGAAAGAAGATTAACAAGAGAAGAATTTGATTCATATGAAAGGGTGTGGGAGGTCTGATAGCTTGTAGGTATGACACTCCAAGTCAAATGGAGCAGGTAGGGGTTAATTTTTGGTAATTTTAATCGTAGTATTTGGCTTTGGGAATGCATTGCATCCCTTATAGTTCATTGAATGAGTTCCTAAACTACAGTTAAGTGACTCAATTTCCTCAACTGGGCATTCGCGGTTGTTAGGCGAACCCACGCACTTGAATTATCGTGGGACCATATGACACATTTCCAAGATGCGATTGAATTTGAGGCAGTTGTAGCAGTGCATCTCTGAATTTTTAATTATATTTGAAACCGAACCGACACTTTTCGCTCTGAAGAGCGTAAAGACCCTTAGGGCTGATGTAAATCCTGAGACCTCGACGCTGATAGCAAACAGCCTACTCGCAAAACGAGTGTAAGAATTATCCTAGTTGCGATATCTGGCTCTGCAGGACCCTTACCCTCTTTTTGATCTTTGAACGATGTAGTGAGCTATAACTGTAATGAACAAGTACATCATTGGTTAAATTTCTTAAGGAGCGTGGTTAACTGTACATTTACTAACAGGAGAGTTAAAATCTAAATATTTAACTAATTAATTTAAAATGGATGCTGAACCATTACAAAAATCATTTTCCGAGTTCTGTGAATTGAACTCATAAACTGTTAAATTCTAAACCAAAACACTATCATTTCAGCTTCCAGCTTGATTGCCAGTACTTCCTGATGTTACAACTGATACATTATTGTGTACATTTCTCTTTAGCTCTAAGCAGGTGACCATCTTACTGAAAAATTACAATTAGTAATTCTAACTACTTTCAGTTTTCCTAAGGTGTAATCTATTTCTCAATGTCGTAATATTATCTCTGGACAACAGAAATCTCCTATGGTGAATTAATTATGTTTTTTTAGTGCAAACGTCACTTTTCCAACGAGCATAAATCTGAAATTGTTTGCACGATACTTTACGAGATACCGATCACAATAAACATCCACAGTAAAAATTATGGATTTCTTTTTCCCCGATCTAATATATTATTGGGTTGTCCTGAAAGTTCAGACTGATTTTCGGTAGATTGTGCGAGAGACCTAACTGAATCTATCACAATTATTGAAAGTAAAAGACATGTGTGCATATTCTGAAAGAGATAACTTCAGCCATATTTCGAAAAACGTTTGGTTACGATTCGTTCATTTTTATCAATTTTGTATGCCTTAGAATAGGGTGGTAAATGAAATGGATTATAAGCATCTAATGCTTTCCTTTTTCCGAAAGGGCAAAAATGACACACAAGCGGCAAATAAGATATGCGCTGTTTATGACGAGGATGCTGGATGAAAGATTTAGATCAAAACCCATTTGGACAAACTTTTTTGCCGAGAAATCTGTGAGGTTCTGGAATGACGGAATTCTCAATCTCCACGAAAGATGGAAAAAGGTTGTGGAGCAGAATGGTACCTAAATAATTTAATAAATGTATATCAAAATTTAAATGAGTTGCATTTTAATTGTCCTAAAATATCGGCATGAACTTTCCGGACAACCGAATATCTTTGAATTTTTTACTAACTTGATTATATATTTTAATATTACAATTGCAAATCCCTACATGTATATAATATATAATATATGAAATCATTTTTATAAGTTGAGTCTGCTGTTTAATTTTATATAAAACTATTTTTGCACTTTATTCAATAACTATCGATTTAAGAGAAAATCAAAATGCCCTTTTCACTACCACTTATTAACTTTATATGCATATATAACAATTTTATCTAAATTTAATCAAGGAGTCTTGATTTTCACCCTAATCTCTGACTATAATTCAAGCCATCAATTGTGACACTCCCCCGAAGACTTGGTGCGATAAGTTGTCTCGAGATAACTGTTGCAGCACATGCCCCCTTCAGATAATAATTACTTTGTCCACCGCTGACAGCACCCAATGAACTCGTTACATCACTTTTGATCCTTCTCTTGCGAGTACATTATTAAAATTTAAATAGAGGCGAAGAAGTTCAAAGTTTATAGATTTAAACTTTATTATTAAGTAGACCCTGAGATTTCAATCAGAATTTTTACTTTTAAAAGTTTTCAATTTGTACGTGTTGGTAAAAATTTGATTAAAATTCAGAAATGCATAATTGCTTCTGAGAAAAACGATAAAAGAACGTTTATGAAAATTCTCTATTTGTAGTAAATTAAAATACCAACTTGAATAACTGATTATTCTCTAAAGATAATGATTGTTCCTCGGTTGGTTGATATAAGAAACAATATAGTTTTTGTAAACTGAATATATAATAAAAAATAAAGCTTGATTTATCAATTACCTAGTCATTATTAATCAGACAATATTTTTCAAAAAAATCGGCACTTTAATTTGAGCTTAAAATTAAACGCAATTTAATTTAACTATATTTTTTAAAAATAGCAGAATAAAATAATAATTTTTCTGTAGGGAAAAAATTTTTAAAAGATGGAAAAAAAAAGCAGCAAATATAAAATTAAGACTAATTCAATTTTTATAGTTTCCCTCTACATTTCTCATTGAAATTTTCTATGATTATTAATGAAAAATAATAAAGTAGATTATATAATTTCTCTGTTATATTTTAAGCAAAGCAAATTTTCTAACTTAAGCAAAAAATAAACAATTTTCTATTAACTACATTTTGTAAAAAAACGATGGCAACGAATCTAGAACTGGTAGGAGCAACATAGAAGATACTTTTACAATATTGAAAATAAAATTAATTTTGATCTTAAGATATTTTTAGCTACATAATTAATTCTACAATGCCCAATTAACTTCATAAGATTTTACGCTTTTTTAATTTAGTTGAATTTTTAAAAAAAATTTTACGTGTTTGTATGTTAGATATTAAGTACTCATGTCAAATTTTAAGAATTTAAAAACCAAATTTATATATTAGGTTGGGGGGAAAAACCCTTTTTCTTCACGTGATTTTCAAGACTTTATTTAAAATATTTTGGATTCACTTTGTGAAAGTGGTGCAAACTGCTTCATGGTCGATCTATAACTCATGGCGACTGTTAACATAAATACCTACTTAAGCCATTTCTGTCATTTTATCGACATTTTCTATGACCAATCTACCTGTGCAGAGTGCATCTTTAAAATCCAAAATACATATGTGAAATCAACAAAACCGGAATTGCAGGTAATTGGCTATTACATTATTGGGACCTCCTAGCTTGCATATTTACCTTTATCAAAGAAAAACTGTAAATTGTACTGAATTTCCTCTTTTCTTGAATTCCTGTTTTAACACCTTGTAACTCATAACTCAATGGAACAAATAAAAATAATTTTTTAATAGAAAATATCACCTTTTTAACCAACAAAAATTTGAAATTGTTTGATAGAAACTTTACGAAATAAAGATCTCTACAGATATTTACCGAAAAATAATTGATTTTATTTTCCCCAAACTAATATATATATAGTTGTATAATCACTTTAAATGTCTAGCTAAATTATATATTATATTGTTTTTTATGAATATTGATTTAAAATAGACACATTTCACATGCAAGAAACTATTACTCATTCTCCTTGATTTAAATAAAATTTATTTTTGATATCCCTTATATCGGGAACTGGAAAATTATATATTTAAGCACACAATATTTAATAAACAAAATATTTCAAGCACTATTATATATCTCCATATTCCTCAGTTGGCTTTTATAGCACAAAGGTGTAAAGTCTCTATAATGAACAAAATATTGAAATATTCTTATACAAAACTTCTCATCTCCGCTCAGCTGACTTTATATGCTTTGGTGTGCTATCAACCTCTTCTTGGAAATTTTCTTTGGTCTTCTTGCTACATTTTGGTTTATTTCAAACTAGAATCCTATAACAAAAATCATCACTGTTTCTATTCCTTCCTTGTTTTTTTCTTGTATCATTTCTTGTCTAGTTCCTTGCCTTTTTCCTTAAGGCTTGTTATCTGAAAGTAGTTTATGTCAGTTAAAACACATATTCTAGCTATCACTTTTTCTATCTTGTTGCGTTTTGGTCTTCTTGCTGTATTTTGGTTTATTTCAAACTCCAGGTCGGTAACCAAAATCATCATTGTTGCCATTCTTTCCTTGTTTTTTTCCTGTATCGTTCCTGAGCTTTCTCTTTTTAAATGGTTATCTGAAAGCAGTTTATACCAGCTGGAATACATATTCTAGCCAATATTTTTTTTCTTTGGTCTCTTTGTTGCGTTTTGTTTAATTTCGAATTCAGATTTCGTAACCAAAATCATCACACCACTCATTCATTCCTTACATATTTCCTTTATTAACTCTGATTTCTGTTGTATGATTTTTAAAACTGGGTGAGTTTTACAAAGTATGTAAAAGCATGTTAAACATTTAAATTGAAGGAAAAGTCACCTTATATAATTTTCCTGGACAGAATACGCGACTATATACCCCGTCACTGGGTATTTCCTTTAATCACATCTATATATAATATAGTTATTTGCATATTGTATTGATTTATATACAAATTACGATTTGATCAAAATACATTATTTTATCCTGTAAATATGCATTAAACATTATTATTGAATTTGACAATCGTAACCGTATTAAAATCTCAAAATAGACTATTTGGCTTTATATTGATAATTCATTTTTTCCAGATCCATTAAATGGTTAGAAATCCAATATTTTAGATATTTTACAGCTAAATCATAATCTACCATTTAATTCATAACCTGCGAGAAACGAAGAAGCGATGTTTAACAAAATAATTTTCAGTTAATAATTATTGATGAAATTTAATTTAGTAACTACGTTGGTGTAAAAGATCAGAAATTGTTCCTCCTTATGGAAATTTTAAGTGATTAATTTTTCCGTGACACAAACTAACTATTCTTTGAATAGTTTCAGAATTCAGTAAAACATAACTTCTACAATAAAAGGGAAAATTATTTATAATAAAAATGAAATTAATGCCAGTCTACTAAATGAGCTTTAAATTTAGTAACTTACTTTTAGGAATATTTGAGTTTCCAACATATATACTTCATAACTATTCTTTTGCCTTTTACTTAAATTAACGTTATATTTCACTTGGATGGTATAGTTAGTGAATTAACAACTTAGTAAATGTTTCCATAGGTACAATAAATGTTTAATTTATTTTAAGTGCACTAATAAATTTCCTCTCTCTAAAAATATTTCTTTTCTAAATGGACGTGTTACAACATGTTTATTTATTTAAATAAATGGTGTATCCCTCATTGTTTTTTTTTAAAAGTATTGTAAAAGTTGAAAATTTATGGAAAATTTAAAGTGTTTTGTATACAGGAAATATTTTATATTCCATACTAAATAAGATAAATTGAAAGTGTTAAGCTTACAACATTTCTATT
>JAPDSC010010119.1:299152-314202 GCA_026290005.1 Latrodectus geometricus | reverse complement strand
ATATACAGGTACACACACTTTCTATTATTTCTCCGACTCAACTCATTCAAAAAAGGATTCAAAGGTTATACAAATAATTACAATTCCAAGTGTTATTTTCTTTTACTCTTTAAGAAAAAAGATTCCTTGAAACAATTCTTTTATTATAATTTTTTTTCAAGCAGCGTCTTGCAGTGAAGTGCATCGATTGTCTCCGCGTTGTTTACATTCTCGTCCATTTTCATTATTCGACTTGTCAAAATGTTATTATCGCTCTTTGGGTGAGTTCCCTGTCGCTTTAGAGGCCGATGGTAATTCTTTACCGTAAACTGTCAGCAGCAGAAAATTGCAACTTTCCATTTGGAGTCGAACAAATTTGCATAAATATATTTTCGGGATTCAACGTTTTCCTTTCAAGCAAGAAATTTCGTATTCGAAGCGGTAAAAGTTTTTCTAAAATGTTTTCAAACATTTTCCCAAAATATATTTTCATAAATTTTTTTCTCCACAAACAATTTCTTCAGAAGTTATGATTTAAATTTTAACACGAATGTGTGTTTTATCTGTCTTCTCTATGTAAATGTCGTATATATATATATATATATATATATATATATATATATATATATAGCTTCAGAGAAAAAGTTGTTCATTTTACAAATAAAATTAATCAATTCAGGGACGAGATTAAAGTATATTTATAGGTAAAAATATATGCATGTATGAAAAATCCACAAAATTTTAAGAGATTATTAAAAATTATGAAAATCAGAAACACAGAAAAAAAAGCAATCTGTTTTCCCTATCTAACTATTTAATTTTAAATATGAATTAATTTCTTCTTTCATGAATAGGAATTGTTACTTATCTTAGCGTTCATACTTTTAGATTGCTGAATGGCAAAGTTAGTATTATACAAAATTATTTATTTTCAATGGCTGAGGCAAATAAATAAGAATAAGAACTAACTGCGGAAACATATAATGAATAAATGCCCCAATAAAGTTTAGAAAAATTTAGAAAGAAGTTATTAAAGTTTGGAATGAAATAAAGTTTAAAAAAAAATATTGAACTTTATCGTTCATAAAAATTTTTTGCCCCCGAAGATCTAGAAACATCAGTAATTCCACAAACTCATGCAGGTGATATTTTAGTGTCCATCTATGTTGTTTCCCGAAAAAACTTTTCATAGATAACTGGGCCATATGCACGTGTCACAAGGGAGAAAACAAAGAAAATTGTTTAGCTCCCACACCGATAAACGTGCATATTGGCAGAAGCGCAACCATCAGCATTCCAGGTTAACAGTGGCTGAGATCGAACCGAGACTTTTCGTTGTGAGGACCGTTGCGCTACTGCCAGGCCACGGTGAGTCAGTTTTGTCTCACGGGGACAGACAACCCAATAAGACCCCTATACGACGCAGTAGAACAACTTGGTAAATATGCCTAGACAACAACGGAAAATCTGTTACTGCCTGCACTCATATTTTATCAGATAAGTGAATCTTTCCATATTTGTTTTCCATTTTACATAAATCTTCATCATGGTAAATCGAGTGCATAAATTTTATTATAAATTGTTCAGAAATGTGAAAAGTCGATTCTTCTTTGATTCATCGTATCGGCATAATACACTTTTAGATAAAAAAAAAATTGCTTCATTATAAATTTCTGTGGACATGGTTTCTCTATAAAACAGATACTTTTCCCGAAAGCTCAAGATAATCAATAGTACTTGACATATAGAAATAACACTTGAAAATGCAACCTAATGAACAGAAAAATGTGGATGAATAGGAAGTTAATAAATCTAAAAACTATACAAAATTTTTTAATTTGTTAAAGTGGCAAGCTACCTATGCTACTAGAGTGTGGCGGATTGCCTACATTTAACTGCCAAAAATACAATGATGCTTCCCAAAAGGTAAACAGAAGGAAAACATAAGCAAAAGTGTTGTTCATTTCGTAGTCTAGACCCAGGTCAAAATGCAACGCAAGGCTATAGAACTACATACAACACCTCATGCAAAATTATCAATGGTCTGATGCCGATTATTATTCCAGACCTGATTATTTTTGCGGGCATAAACTTATAGTTGAAAACGTGTACTTAGCATTGATATATATTGCGATATTGAAAAATAACACTTTTTATGTACATCATTTTCAATGATACTTAATGTTCACATAACTTTGTCCAAATTACCGTCTCATGCATAGATCGGCTAAAAACGAATCAAATAAACTGTTAAAAGATTGAAAATGTTTTAGAATTATAAAACTATTTAATATCAAAATCGAGATTGTTTTCAATGGTTTGGCCTATAATTCCAGGCTACTAGGATTTCCATCTTACAGCACTTCTAGCGGTGGAAATACATAGTACACCTTAAATAGTGGAGCATCCAGTAGATATAGAATCATAGGCTCGAAAGTGGATCTTCATAATTTAGAAGATGCGTCAAGCAGAAGACTCCCAGACTTGACATGACACCCCCAGAGATATATTCCACTAAGAGGACATAGTGACCACGATAATTCCCAAGCCATCATGAACAAACACAGCGGATCTTATATTAGATCGGGGTTTGAACTCATTACCTATCGATAACGAGAAAGAACGCCCACTTCACCGCGCCCTCAGAAATAAAAAAAAGTCGTAATTATTTTCAGAAACGTTATATGAGAATAGACAAAAAATAGAGGATTTGATGGCATGCTGGCCTTTCCGTTTCTTCTAGAAAAAATTAAGCGAAAATGACAATTTTAGAAAGGTGAAAATTACCAGAAGTCTTTCTTGAAGCGGGAAAAATCCCTGAGTGGTATGTTACATTGTTTAAATTAATTACATCATTGTCCATTACATGGAGTTTAGTTTATCATTAATGACGGTTTAAATCAATGACGAGACACTGCAAATAAAAAAACTTTTTAGTAATAGGGAAAAACTCTGAAAATTCAATTATTTTAATAAACTAAAAAATCATTCTGTGGCATAGCACCCATATCCGTTTTCATGACCGAGGGTCCTGGGGTGCTAATTATATTAGGTGATCAGCCTAATACGAAACCTTCAGTACTTAGTTTCCAAGCATACTTGGTATTTAATTTTATCGACCGTCTGAAGGGATGGAAAAGTCTTTTCTGCTTTTCATATTCCTAAAAGAAGTCGATCGACCTCTGAGTGGTTAGCGTTCCTGATTCCTAGATTCTATTCTTTAATGAAAATAAAGGACAAACAAGTCTGGATGGCCCCTCCTGACCATCCCGGGATTAGAAGGAAAAGCCCAGGGGGGAGGGCTTTGGAATTTGACTGAAACAGAACTGATCAAACGACTGTATCCAAATTACTCGTAGGCATTTTGAAATGCATGACCTACGAATCTGACCGAAAGGTTTTCCTATTGTCACTTATTTTCGACTTCCCCTGAACACATCTTCGATTGGTTAGTTTTAGAAGATGTCCATGTGAGTCCACTTCTGTTGCTGGACTTTGCTTGGGTTAATTATCTCATGGATCTGATCCTGAAGGATTGGACACAACAACAGACTGCGCTGGTCCGAATTTGAACTCCGGTTCGGACAGGGATGTTTCTTTTTCTCTCTATGTGTTTCTTTGGTCTGAGATGGCGAATGAATGTGGCCCACCCAATAAATGGATTTGGGGTGGTGTGATTGGTTAATATTTTCGCCCCCTTGGCAGATTCTCACCGGGTAACAATAAAAGAGGATCAGTTTCTGGTCTTGTGACAAAGGTTAGTCACACATCACCCGCAGATAGAAAGAAAAAATTATTTCTGTTAAAGATTAGCCAAATGATTATGTGCGGTCATTATATAATATTCGATTGCATTTACGCAGGAAAAATATTCACTTAGGAGAAACAGGAAAATAACCCTGTTTTATGAAACCTCTGCCATTCAGAATTTAGTTTAAATAAGATTTGTAAGATATGCAAATTTGTTTATACCAATTTATAAAAATTGCGTGGAAATTATCTCTATTGAAATCAATTTGAAGCATTTAAAATTTTTTTGCAGTATATTATAAAGTAAAGCATGTTTAATATTATGTAGAATATTTCTACTTATAGATAAATTTTCCTCTAAAAAAAGACAAAAATCGAAATACTTTTGTGACAAAATAAAATTTTTTTAAGAAATGTCATTATGTTTATTATTTCTTATATATATTATAAAAATTATAATTCCGTAAAAATAAAAATAATCATGTTTTTGAGTACTGAATGTAATTCTAATTTCATCCTGTTGTCTAATTCATATATTTTTTCTTTCTTCTTCTTCCAAAATAAATAAAACTAACCAATCACCCTGTCTTAATTTTTCATTTTAAAGCTTGTATAATCCATCTTATCCAGCTGACATTTTCCTTGAACTTGATAAGTTTTTCCGAATTTCCTTCTGTTTTTCCGCTAGTTTTTTTCTCGCATTTCTACTTAGTTATGACACAATGCCTCTCCTCTAGCTTTATCCTTAAAATTTTTACGTAACATTAAATTTTACAAAAATATCAAAAATTCGAAATCTAATTAAAACTTTTAGGTTTAACCTAAAACTTCCAAAACAGTCCGTTGATGAATTATGTGGATGCTATGATAAAAACTTTCTTTTCATGTCAACTTTTTCGTTTTTAGCTGTTTCAGAATTTTTATATGTAAGAAAACTCAAAACACTGTGTATTCCTTTTTTTTTCTTTAATTAAACCAACTCTATGCGTGTTCTGACGTCACAGCATCGCATTTTGTATAATTAGATAAATATCCATCTTGTAAATATGTTAAATTGCATCATAGATATTCAGCACTTTGTTTTTTGAAACTAAAAATTTATCTAAAACATAATATGACTTTGCTTTATAAAATAGTTCATATTGTCAGTTTGTTTAAAAGTATTTAAAACAAAACAATTAAATTTCAAATATACTACATCAGCAATGCACATAAATTGCACAGATTTAAGTTCGTCTTAGCTGTTTTAAATGATTACAATAAAGTACAATTTATTTAATAAATAATGAATACAAAAAATATTCTTTAATTTTAATCTATATTTAATTTAAAAACATTTGGATATAATTAAAATTAAAAAATTAAAAACATTTTAGGAACCAAATGAAAGAGAAAATTTTTTCTTTGATGTTAAACTAGAAAAGGATTTCATTTTTATAATGAAGATAAATTAACTATAATAATTTATTTAAATTATTAAAAAATGTATTTTTAAAATTTTTTTTTTAAAAATCCCGCTATTGTTGGATATATTAAAATTTTAAGCTATCAAGTAGACAATATATCATTATCATAAAACTTCTTTTTTAAAAGTACAAAAATCGAGTTTAAAGAATATTTTAGCAAAAAAAAATTATTAAAACTTTTTATAATATTTTTACGATTTCAGATTTATGCTTCTTAGAAAGGTTGAACAATATCACTAAAAAAATCTTTTACAGTTTTTTTTTTTTTTTTGTTATATTCAGTTGTGAGTAACAGTGTGTTAACAAATGGAAGTTAGAAAATTCGATACATTTTACAGTTATTATTTGATAAAGTCAAATATGCAAACTTGGCGGCTGGAATTGGGAATGGTGTTAATTGACCTGTTACTGTAATAGACAATTATGTGCAATTTTAGTTTTGCGTAGATATTTTTCTTGAAAAAGATACACTACGATCAAGTAGGCCCGTCATCGAAATTGTAGATAAAATCACTGAAATATCTTAAATGGACATGCAAGTTAACAGTTTTAGCACCTCCCATGAGCTAAAGATTGATCATTAAACAGTTTATACCATTTTCACAAAATGAATATATTAAATAAAGTCTTGGAAAAATCACATGAAAATAATGGATTTGTTTTTCCCTAACCTAATAGTTTATTCCTGCGAAATTAGGATTCAAATTCAAAACATTGCATTAGTAAATATAAGTACATCTATAAAAGCTAATATTGCAAATTATTATTATTTGGGCCCAGAAAAATGTTTAATTTTTGTAAATGAACGCAGAAAAACGCTTTAGTATACTTTTCAAAATATTATGTCTTTTGCAAAAAATTTTTTGCGGGATTTAACAATGTTTAATCTAATTAAACATAATTTCTTGAATAGTTTTTTCACTGTTTATCTTTCGAAATAAGAGTTTAAAGTAACATTATCTTTAAAATATTGAAAGAATTTCATAAATGCCTTAAAAATTCCGTAATAAGGTATTTTTCTTAAACACTTAATTTACTCTTTACATAATAAATGTTGATTATCATAGGTCTTATTCGGAAATTAATTAAGAAATGAATTTAAATGTATTTACATTTTAATTTTTTTTTATTCCCTATTGTATAAAAACAGTTTGTTATCTCAATTTGTCGATTTACCTAGTTATGGTTGAGAAATATTGGCTGTAGCATATTCAGAATAAGCATCCAATGTTATCGGCTCTCAAATTTTACGCATGCAAAAAAATATGGAAAATATGACTTTTTTCAAAATAAAGTAATTCTATACCCCCCATAAAGTTCCTCATAATCCCATAAAAAACTCTCTTAGAGACTTTTATCTTTATGGGGTAGTTAGAAACATCGTAAAAATCTTTGGGCCGCCGATACCCATCGATTTCCACCACTTTTAAATAAACAAAGAAATTCCAGCCCGAGCGATACTAGATTTTAAACAATATAAACTTTAATCAAAATCATTTTTATATAAAAAATCCAATGAATTTTATATATATTTTAATAGAGAATGACTTTATAGTCAATTACAGTTTATATTATACAAAAAGTAATATATTCAGTTTATGCACCCATGATGAATAAGTTCCTTTCATTTTTTTATCTGCTACATAAGTCGGCAAACTGGCAGCCGAATGCTTAGCGCTCTGGTCTTCAATTCAACAGTTTGTGAGTTCGAATCACTCATTGGGTTTGGGTTCGGAATCCACTTTATACCATTGGTCCAGGTCTAATTAATCCTTCATGTTTAAAAATTTATAGTTGAGACAATAATTTACTAAACCATGCTAAATCTACTGTAAAAATCACGTTGGATTTGTAGAGAACCGAGTTAGATTTGTAGAGTTTAACCGGTGAAACTGTACTTTGGATACCCTGCTTGACGCGTTTTCAAAAACACCGTTACTATGGCGACGAAAATGAAATATGTGTTTTTAAAGATTTTCATTTTTGCTATAGCAATGAAAACAAAAACAAATGTTTTTTTTTTTTCTTTTACGAATTATATTAAAAAAATATACTGAAATATTAATAAAAGTTACATTTTTATTAATATTTTAGTTTATTAATAATATAACAATTTGTTTTACTAATTCTTCAAATTCTTTCCTCCATAAGTTCCCATAAAGAACGCATTATGGCTGAAAAACGTGCGGGTTACCACGATTGGCGCATTTATCGCCAAGTTGGCGAGGAAGGGGACCCAAACCGCAATTCAACCGCTTAACCTTTTAAGTGCTCAGTTTGTAGACTGATATCTTTTGTGAAATGTTTTGTTATTTTTTTTACATATTTTAAATCTATAAGTACTGGAAAATTAAAATATGCATTTTTTTCTTTCCAGAAAATATTTTTGACATAGATTTTCAGCATCAAAAACTAAGCTATCAGAAAAACCACATTCCAATGTTATCAAAAAAAAATTTTTTATAAAAATTTTCGTTTGAATTATGGTTAATTTCTATTTTTTACATAATATAAAAAATAAAATGTATAAAACTTTGAAAACGCGTGAACTCGAAGTGAATACCGGAAGCACTTTTCAATAAAGCAAGAAAAACACATAATGTGAAAATCACTGGATGAGAAAATTTTACTACATGTGAGTTGCCCGTAAAAATCCCGGAATGTTGAGTCAGAGAATTAATGTTCTAAAAAAGGTTACTACTTTTTATTTTGTTATTCCTAATGTCATAAGAACAAATTGCTTAAAAATGTTTGCTTTTTAAAGAAATTTCAAAAAATTAATAAAATATTTTGAAACTATTTTAAAAAAATTTTTAAATTCCTTAAAAGAAAACTTAAATTATGAAATACAGAAAAAAAATAATCCATTTATACCCTCATCTTGTTCGAAATTTTTCTAAAATAAATATCCATGGTTCAAAACGAAGAAAAGGTCTTATTTCTGAAAGAAATCGTGTTTCAATAGATTTATATTTCTACAGTTCTTTCTATACAAAGCAAAAGTGTGATATCATTTCAGTTCGTCTGCATCTAAGAGGGGATGTTCGTCGCGGTGAGGTGTCTCCATCGAAAAGCTTAAAAGCTTCTTCCGGCACAGAAAGTTGATCCAAATTCTCCATTAATGGTGACTTTCCGAATTTTTATAAAGTACCGAACGAGAAAGTTCGAAAATCTCTACTTACCAACCTGGAAAGGAGATTTGAGCCCTGAAAAGTTTAAAAGAGAGGTTTGATACATTTATTTAAATGAGGAAAATAAAAGAAAAAATTTTAAATTATACTTACGTGGATGAAAGGCTTATGAAGTGCCTGTCACTACCGCAGTTATAAGAAATAGATATTTAAATTTTAAAAAAAAACACTTTTCTGCTATAAAGGATATGAAGTCAAATTTATACACTAAAATACAAAACAGGAATCATTCAAGTGAATATTTCTACATTAATTGTCATTATTCATATTTGTTCTTTTAATTCACTTACCTATTTCTGTGTAGTTTTGAGAAAAAAATAGATATTAGGTATTGAAAAATAGATATTAGGTATAGATATTAGGTATATGAGAAATTTAAATTAGCATAAACATACATTTTTACATCTTTATAAAGTTTAATTTTCGTTTCATTTCCATTTTTATTTTCATCTATTAAAATTATTTGTAATCTTAGCTTGCTTTCCAATAGACTTCCACGGTTGAACTCCTTGATGTTTTAATTCGACTGTCTGTGGGTTCAATTCCGACCTCCTCGGACGTTTATAGTTGTTCGAGGTCTACTTAAAGCAGTAGATTGCTGTTAAATTAGATCCCTTGTGATAAAACGTCAACCAATAACAACCAAACCAATGAGTTTCTAGCAATATTAGGAAAATAATTTAGTGACTTAAAAGAAAATAGCTTTGGTGTGTGTTTCTATTTTTAAATAAAGGCTTTTATATACATATTTATTTATCTTAACTCTAGAATAATCATATTAGGTTGGGGAAAAAGTAATCCATTATTTTTTCGGTAGACGTCTGTAGTGATCGATATCTCGTCAGGTATATATCAAACAATTTCAGATATATGCTCGTTGGAAAGGTGACATTTGACACTAAAATATCCTCTTGCGGTGTTTTGTTTGATTCATTCAGTTACGAGTACAAGGTTTTAAAAATAGAAGACAACAAACAGAAAATTCGATACATTTTCGTTTTTCTCTTGTAACGGCGAAAAAGACAGCCGGGTGGCTAAAATTGTGAAAGGTGTTTATCGTCCTATGATAAGACTGTAACAACCAGTTTTTGTTTCGTCGATTCCGTTCGGGTATTTTTGATGTTAGAGATGCACCTCGCATGTGGATACAGCATCGTCGAAAATGTCTATAAAATATCCAAAATGATCGAAGTTAACCGCATGTCAGCCGTCGTAACGCGCAAGACCTAAAAATCTACATTTTTAAACCTTTTTACAAAGTGAATCCAAAAGAAGTTACATAAAGTTCACGTAAAAATAATGGATTTCTTTTTCCCCAAACTAATACAATTTGATTCTTAAGGCTGTTAAACAATGGAATATAAAATATTTCTACAAGTATGATGGTGATAGTGGATATTTCAGTTATTTTCGGGTTTCCTTGCTTGCGACATAAGATACAGCTTCTAAAAAAAAAACCTCCCGGAACACAGCTTATGGAGATTTTAGAATGTCTTTTTCCGTTTCATAGTATCAAAGTTTTCTGAATAAACTTATAGTGGTCTTATAAGACTGTGCTTTTTATATGGAAGGCTCTAAGTTCGAAACCAACTAGTGAATATGGACGATAGATGGATATTAAATTTGGCCTTCGGCACACAAATTTCTGAGGATCAATGCTTTGAAGTTTTCTGTGTTCCCTCTCTTGTCACTCATGAATACTAACAATATCTGTTAAAAGTTCTCTGTCAGAAATCAATATATATTATAACTGTTAAAAAAAAAGACTTAAAGTAGCCTTCATCTGTTACGTTGCATCAAATATTTTACAGCCGGTTGTGTATCGAATATCTCTCATTCGATTGAAACAAAACTTTCTATCTGCTAAAGATGTATTGAAAATATTTCATCCCACCGTGTCAAATTACTCTGCATTTGCTAAAGTCAAATATTCTTGACCCCTTATGTCAAATAGCTTCTATTTTCTAAGCTGTATCAAATGTTTCGTCCCGCTCTGCCAAATATCTTTATATGCAACGCTGTGTCAAATATGTTTCATCCTGCTTTATTAAAAAACTCTCTATTTCCTAATCTCAAATATGTTTCATCCTGCTATGTTAAATAACTCTATACTTGCTAATGTAAAATATGTTTCGTCTCCCGCTATGTCAAATAGATTCTATTTGGGATGATCAAACATGCTTCATGCCACTCTGCCGAATATCTTTCTGTATGCAACGCGGTGACAAATATGTTTCATCCTGCTATGTTAAGTAACTCTATACTTGTTAATGTCAAATATGTTTCATCTTGTTGCGTTAAATAACCCTCTATTTGCTAATGTCAAATATTTTTCATCTCGTTATTTCAAATAGCTTCTAATAGATATGCTATATCAAATATGTTTCATGCCGCTCTGCCAAATATTTTCTTATGTGCAACGCTGTGTCCAATATGTTTCATCCTACTGTGTTAAAAATCTCTATTTACTAATGTCAATATATTTCATCCTACTGTGTTAAAAACCCTCTGCTTGCTGATGCCAAATATGTTTATTCCTGCTGTGTTAAATAACTTTCTATTTGCTAATGTCAAATATTTTTCATCCCGCTATGTCAAATATCTTCTATTTGCTATGATCGAATTTGCATAATATAGCTCTGCCAAATATCTTTCTATATGCAACCTGTGTCAGATATGTTTCATCCTACTGTGTTAAAAAAAAAACTCTATTTGTAAATTTCAATATATTTCATCCTGTTGTGTTAAAAATCCTCTACTTTCTAATGTCGAATATATTAATTCCTGCTTTGTTAAATAACTTTCTATTTGCTTATGTCAAATATTTTTTATCCCGCTATGTCAAATATCTTCTATTTGCTATGATCGAATTTGAATAATGTGCCTCTGTCGAATATCTTTCTATATGCAATCTGTGTCAGATATGTTTCATCCTACTGTGTTAAAAAAAAAACCTCTATTTGCTAATGTCAAATATGTTTCATTCCGTTATGTCATATCATTTCTATTTGCTATGCTGTGTCAAATATGTTTCAAGCCGCTCTACCAAATGGCTTTGTATGTACAATGCCGTATCAAATATATCTTGCCCTCTGTGTGAAAACTCTTCATTCAGCTACGCAGTTTCAAATAGTTTTCAGTTCTTTTTGTAGTAACTTTTCAAAATTTTCCTGTGTATTTCATATTAATTCACTGACATTAGAAAATTTTTTTACTGATATTTAATTTTCTTTATTTTCTTTCCATTCATTTATTTTTTTAAACTCATTAATAACAATAATATCTATTAACTCTTATTTTTAGTGATAATTATTTCCCAGTAGGTTTTAGTTTATTCATTGATATATATTGTATTTGTTATCATGGATTTTGCTTCAAATCTAAAAAAAAATCTATTGAAATTTACTTTAATATAATATAGAAACATTATCTGTCGATTTTTTTATGTATTAGATTTTAGTGTTATTCATTCATCTTTCAAACACTTGAAAAACTGAAGGAAAATCGAATGCGTTTCGTACGTGGAAGATTTATGTTGAACTCAGGCGATTCAATAAGCAAGTATTTTCCAAGCTTGAATTCGGCGTAAAATTCCCTGGCGTAAAGCAGAGGCAAAAAGAATTTGGAAACAGTTTTTGTTTTTTCGTTTGCTTTTGTGAAAAACTTCGAAACAAAGAACATAACAAGTTTAACCGCCATCTTGAAGCACGGGACTTGTACAAACCTCTAAAGTTTCGAAATAAATCCTTAAGGAAAGAAAAGGAATAAGAATTTGAAATTTACTCGAAAATGTTCTCATACATTCTGGTTTAAATATATTTCTAAGAACTGACATTTTTTACTTAATATATCATCATATGAATAATTATATCAAGATTATATTCAATAAAGGAAACGTCAAGTTGAAACCTGATGATGTAATTTAATGAATTTAACTGAGGTTAGAAAAGTACTCTAAATTCCATTTTTCGTTTCATCAACTTCGTTTACTATTGGTTTTAGGAAACTTTTTTTGGTAAAAGTTTACAACCGGGTACCCCTTGATTTTTCTGGCGATTTTCTTGTTGCCAAGACTGGCACCAAGATGGGAGTAACAAAATGATACGCAAAAGTTCCACAAAGATAAAATTAGGTGTTTTTCCGCAATTTTTATCATAAAACATAAATGATTTCCCTTAATCATTATTTTCGATCAGTTAATGTTACTAAGTTAATTAACAATTTTCATTATTTTTTTATGCAATAAGAGTTTCGTAATTTATCAAGGTTACCAAAATTGAAAATACCAAGGTTACCCAAAATTAAATTTTATCTCCAATTTTTATCGCCAATCCAAGGACTACCCGTTTCTACACCGAAACCACATTTTTCATTGACAGTGGGTATATATTGTCGCAAGGAAACTTCAGGAAACTCTCAAATAAGCACCGAAAAGAACTTGCTTGGAGAATGTCACCACTATTTCCGAGTGTTAGAAGGCGACTGGGATTGAACTCGGGTTCTCTATTACAAAGAACGTGATCTTAATATTGAACCCTTTGATACTGGCATAACATCATATAATGGACTGCTGAATACTATTATAAGGTTTTATTTCCTATAAAAAATTTTACCTTTTAAAAGGTTATTCCATGGATTATGCATTATGTTCACCTGTCATAATGGAAGGAACTCGGAAAATTCTAAAACGCTCAACCTGATAGACATGGATATAGATACGTAGCATCCATTTCTTAATATACACTACTGGTAGATATCGAATTTAGAGCTTTTCACTCAAAAAGTAATGGCTCTACCACTAAGCCATGATGAGGTCTCTAATTTATGCGAATAATTTATTAACCATTTCGGATACGTTGAGAAAAAGAAATGAATTGCCAATTTACCACTGGCAGTTCATTCCTTTTTCATTTTTATATAAATAGTTTGAAAAATCATATTTTTTTCAAACTATTTATATTAGTTTGGGGAAAAAGAAATCCATTATTTTTACGTGAACTTTATGTAACTTCTTTTTTATTCGCTTTGTAAAAAGGTTTAAAACAGCTTTCTTGTAGATTTTTAGGTCTTGCGCGTTACGACTGCTGACATGCGGTTAACTTCGATCATTTTTGATATTTTATAGACATTTTCGACGATGCTGTATCCACATGCGAGGTGCATCTCTAACATCAAAAATACCCGAACGGAATCGACGAAACAAAAATTGTACGTACTGGTTGTTACAGTCATATATAGGACGATGAACACCTTTCACAATTTTAGCCACCCGGCTATCTTTTTCGCCGTTACAAGAGAAAAACGAAAATGTATCGAATTTTCTGTTTGTTGTCTTCCATTTTTAAAACCTTGCACTCGTTACTGAATGAATCAAACAAAAAACCGCAAGAGGATATTTTAGTGTCAAATGTCACCTTTCCAACGAACATAAATCTGAAATTGTTTGATAGATACCTCACGAGATAGCGATCACTACAGACGTCTACCGAAAAAATAATAGATTACTTTTTCCCCAAACTAATATATAAATCAATTTTTTGTCTAATTTTACAATCAAATAATGTTCTTTCTTATAACTAATGTTATTATTTTAAAGGGAAGAAATATTCAAAAAGTCGAAATTTTTGTTATGTGAAATATTTAAAATGAATAAAATTATGAAAACATGAGATAATTCTAACATCGTCTGACAAGAAGAAATTCCGTTGAATATATTTGAAAGAATGAATTTGGTGGGATAATTCTTTTAAAACATTCCGTTGCTATGCAGAGTTTCGAAATTAAGTTTGTAACTATGCGTATCAATTCTCTAAAGCCCCATCTTACGGAATTCCATGAAATAATTCAAACATTCGTTTCTTTTTCTTGAAAAGTATGCGGATTATAAGCTCATTGACTTGATTTTTTGAATTCTTTGTAATTCAATCCAAAAATATATCTTCGTCATAACTTTCATCGTTCCTTCAAAGCGTAAAACACTCAAATAAAAATACTGTTCAGAAATTAATTTCATGTTTGGTAAAAATAATTGATTGAAAAATTTACATTCTTATACAAAACTTTCATAGAATCAAAAAAAAATTGATTTATTTAAAAAGTAGTAGATGAATCAGACTCATGTTTTTATTCAGTATGTAATGGCAACAGTTTATTTCAATACTAAATTTTACAAATTAAATTATTTGAAATAATCTTACAAAAAACTCCTGAAAAGAAAAATTAAATTATACACGACATTTGATAGTAATTCATTTCTTCCACATATGTATATTACAATCCAATCTTTGAAGTGCTAAAAATTCACAAGATATATCTCAAATCTATTTAAACTTAAAATTTTATTAATATAATATTTATATAAAAGTTTTATTTAAAAAAATCAGCATTATTATGATAAAAAAAATATGCAGTGAAAATAATATTATTGTGAAGTGACCGGAGAAACATCCCAGTATAAAGTTTGCTTTTTCTCAAAGTGACGTTGGGTGGAGTGATTTTGTGTGATCACAACAGTTTCTTTGTAAAAGTGAATTTTATATATAAGTCAATACCTTTTTTTCTAAAAAAGAATGATGAATGAAAGTGACTGTGAATGAAAATAAAAAAATGAATGAAAGTGAAGAGTGAAAATGAATGAAAGTGAAGAATGAAAACGAAGGAAACT
>JAPDSC010010119.1:260439-292975 GCA_026290005.1 Latrodectus geometricus | reverse complement strand
AAAAAAAAATGAAATTATAACTTATACGGTGATTTAAGCAACAAATTTAATTTATTTGAGCAAACACTTACTTTATTCCTTATTTCACCAAAATTCTAAAATTAACTTTTTAACTTGCATAATTTTTCTCCTTTAAGTGCATGAACATTTATCTGCTTTTCAGAAGTGAATAATTTTATTTTTTTAAATATTTATGTTTCATTATTTTCAAAAATAATGGACTTTAACATCCAAACCAAACTTTTCCTCTAATAATCCTAGACATTAATTTATTTTTTTAAATGTCATTTTCTAGTTTTTTAAAATATAAAATAATCACTATGTGAGAGTTTTTAAGCAACATATTTTAAATTACTACTAAAATTACTTCCAAACAAGTGGCTCTATTTTATTTCCTTAAATATTTAAATATAATTATTATTAATTTAAAAAGATGGAAATTTTATATACTTAGATGGAATTTATATATATTAACTCGCATTAAATGTCAGCTTTTATTAATTTGTTTACTCTGTGCCTTTTTCTTAGTTCATTATATATTTAAACTTTTCATGAAAATTATCCAGAAACTACTTCCATTTATGAAAGAATTATTGCACATTATATTCGCTTTTTAACTTGATACTTAAAATTAGAGAATCAAAAAATGGAAAATAAATATACGTGATATATTTAGTAGAATATATTATAATTATGATGAAAGTTTTATAAATTTATAATGCATAATTTTTCTCTTTAGTTATTTACTTTCTGCATTGCTCTGTTTTCTAAATTTTCAAAATATTTACATAGTTTTAAAGAATAATATTTTAATGAAAATAATCGGATAGTTTCTCAAATGATTATTAAAATGCATGTTTAAAGTAAACTTTATTATTGATTTTAAATATTTCTACCAAAATATTCTTACTGAAACAAGGTTAATACAATTAAAGTAATTACTAATTATTTTATTTTGATAACAGATGTCGCTCTATACATTTTTAACATATGCAAACGATTATCGGTCTCGATTACTCTTTCCTGAATCAAATTTAAGGAAATATGCATGAAAATACAACTTAACTCCGCCTTTTTTTATTGCTTATGTTATTCTAGTAACATTATCCGGTATTATGCATAGGAATTATACATTTTTTCGCATGTTTTTAAATTTATATGCATTGAAACTAATAAAAAATATTCTGTGAATTCATATTTTATATTTAACTTTGAAGATATTCTTTTGTCGTGTTAAGATAACAGAAATAAAAAAGTTATTGGCTTTTCTCAAAAATAATCATTGTGCTAATAAATCCCTATAAAGTGTTTTATTTGAAATATTGGATTCTTATATGATAAAAGTGTGGCAAAAAACTTTATACATAAAAAATCTGTCAGAAAATTTAAATAAAAAGTTTAAGGAAAACTCGAAAAACTTAAAATTTGAGAATAAAGTGTTGAAGAAATTTCACATTGAGTATATTTTTCCCATTTATAATATTTTCCCTACATTTGAGAACATTCATTAAAACTTATCATTTCCAAACTGATGCACCAAATGCCAATTTCAGATAGAAGAAAAAGTTAAAAATGTTAATAACAAGTGCATAATTTTTATTTTCAAACATTTTCAAAGTTTCGATAAAATTATAATCTACAAAAAAATTAATTGATCTGCATTTTTGAAGATGAAAAAGAAGAAGTACTTTGATATACCCCCCAAAATTGGAAATTTGGCAACTTTTTTTCTCGTCAAGCAAAATACCTGTTTTTGGCCCCTTTTTTTCTCCCCAAGATGGATACTTGCTAAATACAAATAATTAATGCATAAAAAATCTTTTAAAAGAAAAACTCAAAAAATGATACAAAATACAAGAAAATACTAACTTTGGCAACAGCAAAAGCCTAAAAGCTGAAAAAACCTAAATTAACAACACCAAAATAAGAAACAGCAACCCTAATAAGTCCGTAGGGAGTGCCAGATTTGGCGCGTAATTTTTGGGGGGTATATCAAAGTTGTTCCAAAACAAAAGTGTTTTTTTACTTATTCCAGTTAGTATCATAAAATTTCTGAAATAAATAAAAAAATCTGACTTTGTACTTCATGCATTGAAATGTTCAAAAGTTTGACTTTAAGTTTAATGTTAAAATAATTGAATATTGATGGGAGGATTATTCTTCTTTTCTTTAGCTAAAACAAGTAGAAGAGTACATGGCTTACAGAAAGCTGCACCGAGACCTGCGTACTCGAATAACTGACTACTTCGAACATCGATATCAAGGGAAGTTCTTCGACGAGGAGATGATCCTTGGAGAGTTATCCGAGAGACTTAGAGAAGTAAGTTGCTTTTTCTATCAGCAGTTCTTCAACGTAGTAGTCGGCAATAGCTTCTGGTGTTGTTATGTCTTTTTCAACAAAGTAATCAATAGTTTTTGATGTCTCTTTCAGTGAAGTAATCAACAGTTTCTGACTTCATTGACAATGTTGTATTTTCAATGAAGAATTCATAAACTTTTATTGATTACTTCAACAAAGCAATCAATACTATTAACAGTATTTTTCAGATGAAATAATAATTAATTTTAATGTTCATAGTTGTGTTTATTTCAACAAAGCAATAATAGATGTTTATATCATTTTCGATGTATTTCTCAGCGGAGTAAGCAATTGTCTTCGATGAAATTAAATTTTTCTACAAAATAATCAAAAGTTTTCCGGTCATTAACAATATTAGTCCTTACAATATGTAATCATTTATCTTGAGCAATATTAGTAATTACTTTTCATGTCATTAGAAACATTTTTTTCAACGAAGAAATCAGTAACTTTTGATTTCATTAGCAATATTTTTTCAGTGAAGTAGTTAATATATTTTGATGACTTTAGGAATGATCTTCAACGTAATTAGTAGTTTTTGGTATAATTCCTAATAATTTTTAATGAAGTAATCTTAAGTTTTTGATGTTAATAGCAATATTTTAATATTTTTGATATTTAAGTAAAATTTTCATTTGCTAAATGTTTAACTAATTAATCTTACATTACATTACATATAAATACCAGTTAATGATAGAGTAAAACTAAAATATCAAAATAATTGAATTCAGTGTAGAAGAAAGTACCCCTTGGTTTGGGGAAAAATATTTGTGATAAAATTTAATTTCTGGTAACCCTGGTATTTTCAACCCTGGTAAATTACGAAGCTCTTATCCTATAAAAATATGAAAATTGTTTATTAACTTATCAAAAAGTGTGATTAAATTAAATCATATATGTTTTATGATAAAAAATGTAAAAAAAAACATCTAATTTTATCTTAGTTTAGCTTTTGTGTAATAGTAGCGCCCATTTTGTTTCTAATATTTTTCCGCGTATCTTATCTTGGCTTCAAAAAATTGCAATAATTATAGAGGGTACCCTTTTGTAAACTTTTACCAAATAATTAATTACGGTGAATATTATAATGAAAATAATGTTTGATAATTAAAAAATTCCCTTTCTGTAAAGTATTTTATGAATGAAAATTTATTCGTGCATTGAATAAATTATATTATTCAATAATGAATTCAAATTTTTTTCTCATTTTTACTACATTTATTTGCAATGTAATAATTAAATATGTCTCCATTTCGATTAATTTTTATCCCTTTACTATATTGAATTTCATAATTCTTAAACATTTCAGAAATCATTCAAATGTATCTGGAAATTGCTTTTCTTCTTTTTTAAAACAAAATGGATTAACAAGATTGAAATAATGTATTCAATTTGCTTTTCAAAGTAATTAAAATGTTTTCAATTTTAATACTTTTTATTATAATTTAGTCTTAAGTTTTTCATTCAGTATATTAAAGTTTAATGATAATTATATTTCAAGGTTCATTTAAATCAGGAAAACAATTGAAAAGTGGATCATTTTCTTTGATTATGGTATTTTTTAATTAATTATTGTCATCTTTTTTGACATCTGAATGTATTTTTAACTGATACAATAGTATCTATTCTTTATTTACTAGCACTATTGTTAGCAAAATTATTGTCCTACATGAAGTTTAAAAAATTCATGTATAATAGTTTTAAAATATTTAATAATTTAACACATACTAACTATTAAATAAAGAATATTTTAATATAAGTTTTCAATAAATTTAGATGCTATCTAGGCATTTATAGAAAACTAATATGCCAACCAATAAAATTCTAATCAATCACTGCACTTAAAATGGCGTTTAGTATGACAGTAGATAACGCCATTGCTTTTAATATTATAAAAATAAATATAATGGTGATTTTTATTTTCAATTATTTAGTCTAAGGAAAAATGGGTTTCAAATATTGTAAGCATTTTAAATATTTTGCTGATTGACTGTTACATTCAGATATCGATTTATTTTAAACTTATCAATGAAATTATATTAAAAGCGCTTTTTTAATAAATTTTAGCTCATTATTTTCAAGTTATATCTTTAGTATTGCTTGAAGAAATGTTTTTAAGTAATTTGGTTTGGTTATTCATCAAAATTTGTCAAATCGCTTTAGTATGATAATTAAATCGATAAAAATTTATCTTTTAAAGTTTAACATATTTTACCCATTTTTAAAAACTTTTATTTCAGGATAATTTTTTCTAATTTTATAAAATAGGGATTCCATTTTGAATCTAATTCTTACTTCAAATAAAATTACTTATTAAGAAAATCAAGTAAATATTACCTAAAAAGAATTTTTAGCAAATGTAAACAAATTTCTTTTCAACTATATAACATTTTATATTGTAATGTAAAATGAACTTATTTACGAAATTCTTAGATTCTTATAATTTTTAATGATTATCTTTTGAACTTTTTATTTATAACTGGTTACATTTGAGAGTAAAAATATAATTTATCATTTTTACAATCTTATTAATTTATTGTTTACATCATCATATATAATTAATGAAGTGAAAAAAATGTAGGTAAAATATGCTATATAGCAAATCGAAACTTATGTCAATTTATTGCCTAAATTTCCTTAAAACCATACGATGTTATTTAAAATTGATGTTATAGAAAAAACTTGCATAGCATACTTTTATTTATTTTGAATCTTAGTTGCAGAATATAACAGTTACTTCCGAAAATAATTCCTCATGATTGATAGCCTAAAATATTACTTGTAATCCTTTCAGGAATTAAGAATTCAAATTAATTACGAAACTATAATTTTAAACAATTTGAATTAGAGATATGCATGAGAAACACATCACTGTTTCATTTTAATTTCAAAATTGCTTTTGTTTTTCAAAACTCGAAATTAATTATATTGTAATGTTGCTGGTAGTATTTTCAAAGTTTAGTATTTAAATTAAATGCATGAAATTTTATAAATTAAGAGATTTAAATAAAAAATATGCTGCAGAAATAAGTAATTAAAATTGAAAATATAATCCATTATATCATTTAGTTTTATATGCATTTTTGCTTTTTTATTGTGATGCATTATGTATATTGTAAACTCATAATGTCTCAAAATATCTATCAAGTTTGGATGGTTAATATTTCATGAAATAATGAATATAAAATCAAACTTGTAGCATCTAGTCATGAAACAGCTCATATATTTTTGTACAGTATAAAAGTTTCCATAGACGATTTTCTTTTTCAGTCTTAAAAACTGTTCTTTTGTAAATATATTTTGTAATATAAAATGAATAGAAAATTTCCTTTTTCAGATTTAATATATTTTTTTAACGTCTGTATCGGCTATTTCTCAAAAAAATGGCCAAAATTTCTTTTCTTGGCCATCCGAATCATATTATAACCATACAACAATATATGTTTTATTTGGTAATTTGTAAAAAAATCTCACTTACAGAAAGAATTTGCCGAAAATTTGTAACCAAGATAATAGTGTCAATTGTCGACGTGTTATTTCGTACCTGGCGTGAAATCAATGAACGATATCAAGTTATTTACTCGACAATGGGAGTACACGTGGATGTTCTCTGACAACAAACACAAAACTTAAATTTGTCTGTTGTCTGCCTCCCTCAAGAACAGCTCCCGCCATGAAGTCTAGTTTGTGATGGTGGCTATAGTAACAGGAATGTCCATTTTAAAAGACAGTGTAAAGTTAGTATGAATTAGTGGTATATAAAGTGGTACATCATGTTATTTTTAAAGCCCATAGTAAGCCAAAATTGGTTTGCTGAAAGCTTTTCTCCTGACTCTCCTTTCAAAAACGTAGCTTGTCTTGTTTCCATGGAAACCGACAAGCAGAGACAAATTTGTGAAAGCTATTCTGATGGTAAGACAATAATTACTGATATTATACGTCAGTCTCTATAAGTTGTTAAACATCCAAAGTGTGCCAGACATTTTGCAAAATGTATAAATATCCACATTACCCTCTTAAAATGCTCTGTTGTCTGAATGAGTCTTTCTCTTTGCAGGACGTCATCAACTACAATTGCCGTTCGCTGGTGGCTTCAGTTCCGTTCTTCGCGAATGCGGATCCCAATTTCGTGAACGACGTCGTCACTAAGCTAAAATATGAGGTATTTCAGCCGGGTGACGTCATTATCAAAGAAGGCACACTCGGTACGAAAATGTACTTCATACAAGAGGGCATCGTCGACATCGTCATGAGCAATGGCGAAGTTGCCACCAGCTTATCGGATGGCTCATACTTTGGAGGCAAGTTCACTCACTTTTAATCATACCTCAATTCCTTTCTGTATTCTGACTAATCATTTCGTTATTTTATGCATGAATTGTTTCTTATTTTGCTTACAGTTTACATACTAAAATCATTTTGCAACTCAAGTTAGAAGAATAGGCATGTGATGGACCAACAGACGTACCCTTACTTACAAACGAATGTGATTCTTTAAGGTTATCCGCGAACCATCGTTTCATCACCAAAACATTCTCCCAAATATGCTAGTATTGTAATATGCATTATTCTGATGGGTTCAATTATAAACTCCCTGGACAAAGAAAGATAACGCCAAGGAATACTATTTTCCGCCAGAAATAGAAAACTACATACGAAATGTAGGGTTGTTACTTTGACCAATCACTTGCATTTTTAATAAGAATTCAGTCCTAATTTGTATTGACTTCTTTCTGCCCCACAAAATAATAAAACATTTGACAGAATTCCACCGCATCACTTATGTCCATATCGATATGAATGTGTATGGTTTCCCTTCTTAAAGCAGAAATCTTAATTATTGTGATTTTGAATGCAATTAGAGAGTTTTGAGCGCCAGTGTAACGTTATTTTTTAACATTTTTATTCCAATAACTTTTCTTATTGTTCAAATGATGAATTTAAAGTACTTCCGTGTTTAGTTTCTTTTACAAATAACTGTACCACAAATTTTTAATTGTATTTTCTTAAGCAAGAATGTTAAAGAATTATTTTATAAAAATTTTTTAGATTTTTAACTTAATCCTCGTTGAATGCATACTGAGAACAATATGAAACGATATGGCGCCCTTTTTGAGAAATTAGAGCCAACTTTTCTGATAGACGGAACTTTAACATATGCCATCTAATCAGAATCACACAGACACACCTAAAATCTGATCTAAAAATGCTCATAAAAGAAAATTATATTCCACTACTCAATTGGATTTGTGGTCCTCACCTACAAATTAAAGTCTGATGTGGCTATTTCGAAATTGTGAACTTCTGCCTAAGAATTATAAATATAATTTTCACACGACAGGGAATTTTACTTAATTAAAAATTTCATTCTTAGCGTAGCATTCAAATATACCTAAAAAATGATAATCCGTTTTGGGAATCGGTTTGAAAGAAATTGCATAAAGTATGCCTTATAATTTATTTTTTGTTGGAGCGAAGAACATAAGTCGTGTCAAGAGCTGCAAGAAAACACATTTGAAATCGGAAAATTGTTTTTGAGTATCGCTTAATTTTTTACTTATGGTTGCTTATGGCCCACGTGTATTTCAAAAATATCCGTAATTTTTAATTCATTACGAAAAAAAGGAACAGATAAAATTACATAGTTCTTTCTATGTATTACTAAACTGTTTGGAGCAATGCGTGTGGGGGGGGGAACGATTCTTTAATACTAATTTCAATGGTGACCGAAAAAAACCCGTTAAGTTTACATATAAATATCTGTTTACTTTAAAAAATTATTATAAATGCTTAGATATCTAATAAGTCGGTTAATATAACTAATACCTCATGATTTTTTAAATTGAAAACTTAGAGTTCATATGGAAACGTGAAAGTTAAAAGCCTATTTCATCATTGATTGTTGTTTTGGTATCGAAATTATTAACTATAATAGAAATTACTGTTTCTATAATTTTAAATATATTCTTTAAGATTTTATTTTAACATTTTATTTTACTTTATTAATTTTGTTTAGAAGTAACTTTTAAAAACTTATTAATAACAAACATTTTGTAGACAAAAAATAATTTAAAAAGAAGATAAAAACTATAATTTCTAAGTTCAATCTCGGTAAAGTCAATTTAAACGCGCAATTCACGCTTCTGAAATGTAATTATTTTGTTCATAAATAATTTCTGGCTTTTAGAAAAAATACGCCGAATTGGTAGTTAGGTAGTTAGTCCCCTCGCCTTCAATTTATCAGCTCGTGGGTTCAATTCTTACCTAGAGTTTCAAGACTTTCAATAGTTCGAGATCCACTTTAATCATTAGTCTCAGATAAATTATCTCTGTTATATAAAAAAAAATGTCCATACAGTGCTGAATAAAAAAAACATCGGAAAAACTAGTGCCTAACATTTAAATCTCAAGAAAATTAATTTGAACATTCTTTATAATAATATAAGCCTATGCTTTATTTTACATGAGCTGGTATATATTATAATAAATATATTATATGAAAGTGTTATTATTTCTCAATTAAGTATTCATATGTTAATAATTCTTATGCTTGAAAAACACAACTATATCTTTATAATAATTTATCTTAATATTACTGTACATTTACTATAAATTATTGACAATTATTTATATAAGCGCATTAGTAATATGTTGACAGGAATAAATTTTGAATGTACAAAGAAAAAAACATTTTTATTTATGAAAAAAAAATTATTGAATTTAACAATATATTTCCCTTTACTCTACTTCAAAAAATAAAAATTATTAAATATTTTTAAACACTTAAGTTTCCTAAATATACTTCAAAATCAGTTTCTTTTGCAAAGTACTCATCATTAAAATTAACATATTTTTTTATAATTGCTTATAAAAATGGGTGAAATATTAACTAAGGTAATTTTTTTTCTCTAAAAAAGTAAAAAACGTATGCTTTTTTATCCATTTATTAAATTAATTATAACCCATTTACTGCTTATGTAAAAAAAATTAACAATTATTAAAATACTTTTATTTCTGTAAACATGACTACATTTTCTAGTCATGATATTTTTTACACCACTCATCATTAAAATTAATGCATTATAATAGTGATTATTGATAACAAGAGCTTAGCAAAGTTGACAGGAGTAATTTTGTCTCTAAAAAATTCAAAAGAATTTTTATGGCTATTAAACTACTGTTCTAGAGTAAAAAGTATTTTAAAATCTAAAAAATTCTTTACAATTTTATACCCTATATTAAAACTAAGAAAGTAAATATATGGGAAATTTGCTTACCAAAACTAGCAGAAAATTAAAAATGAAAAAATCATTTATCATATTTTCTTTTTAAAAAAAGCTGAAATTCATTGCAAGTTTTTTCAATCATTTCTCTAATTTTTCAGTAGTAATTGCCCTTACTATTGCTCGCTAAGTTTAAATAATTATGAATCAAAAATTCTTTCACAGTTTCTTTGTTATATTTATTTTATAGTACTTTAGTATAAAAGCATCCTTCACAAAAAAAATAACAGAAATGCAGTGTAAGTTTCTACAATACAAGAGCTTTCTGTCAGAATTGTCATTATTGTTTCTTCTTTGAATTTAAAATTCTTGTTAGCTCTAAATATTCTGAGTAATTACTTTTAATAGTAACTTCAATACAAAAGCACTTTTCAGTATTTTTCCTTAAAAATAGTTTAAATGTAATATAATTTTTCTAGAAATAACACTAATCTTATTAGTTTATAAGCATCTTTGCTAAGAGCTCCAAAAATGTCCTCCATACTCCTACTAATCTTACTGCAATAATTTTCATTATTTCTGAAAATTATAAATAAGAATTTTCTATACATTTACTTTGGTATGGTCATGAAGAATATAAAAGCATTCTTTACTTAAAAAATTGTTGAAATTCGATATACATTTCTGCAATGCAAGACAAATAGTTAATAAATGACAATATATAACTGTTGCTTATAACATAACTACTTTATAAGTGTGATTATTAAAGTAACAATTGTTAATGAATAGTTATTTTAAAAGTAATGGTTTCATATTATTATGAACACATATTTGGAAAATTATATTAGTTAATAAAAGTTCCATTCATATTTCCTTGATCTTATTTGAAGAATAAGTAATAAATGTTTTCTATGTATACTGTATTGATAGTTACATTAAAGAGCACGGTGATTTTGATACCGGTTATTATCGTTCCAGAAATCTGCTTGCTGACGAACGCCCGACGTGTGGCGAGCGTTCGGGCCGAGACTTACTGCAACCTGTTCTCTTTATCGGTGGAACACTTCAACGCCGTCCTCGATCTCTATCCGCTGATGCGGAGGACCATGGAATCCATCGCCGCTGAGAGGCTCAACAAGATTGGCAAGAACCCGAGTCTGGTATCGAACCGAGAAGATCTACAGACAGACCTGAAGACGGTCAGCTTGCTGCTGCAGAGCGCCCAAAGTGACTCGGACGACTCGAATAAGGCGCCCTTGATGGGAGGCCACCTGTCTGTGGCGCGGGGTATGCCCAGACCCAAGTCCGAGAGCTGTTTCCCGCGAATGGACCTGGGATTTCCGGACAGTTCCGAGCCCGGATCCATGCACAGATCCGAGACTTTCTTCCAAGCTACCAGCTTACCCAACACGGAACAGGTCTTTCAATCCATGTTCCAAGCGTAGAACTTCTCCACCAACTTGTGATCTACGCCGACAAGTAAAAGAATTGAATAAAGCCGCCCTCATCGCGGTACCAGTCCAAGAAGGTGCTTCTGCATTATTAGTATTAACAAAAACCTACCAAACAGAAAGTGAGCACCGCGCAAGTTTAAAGAAGACTGTACAGAAGAAGACAGTGGTTGCCCTGAATGTTCTTCCTGATATCTCAGTTTGTGGACTGGGAAAACTTTTTTTCAAGGCACTTTTAAAATATAAGAGATATAAATCTAATCTATAAATATAAGCTACAAATCTGTTTTAGAACGATTTGTGGAATTTCATCCGCCTAAATTTAATATTATTTATTAAAAGTTCCTTTCACAATCACACTCATAAATTGTTATTTATGAGAAAAACGAACTCTGACAAAAATAGTCAAAATAAGTAAATAACGAGAACAAAATTATCCAAAAAATATTATTAATCATAAACAGAGAAAATTGTAAATAAGAATGTTCTATTTTTATAAAAATAAGAAAAATGTTTATTAAACTGAAAATTAAATATTGTTAAATGGTTGCAGTTTTAAATATAATGAATTTTAAACTAAGACATTTTCTTAAATTTTTCTCAGCTTTCTAAAAAAGCGCTTACGTAAATTTACCCGTTTTATTGCACATTATTTCCCATAAAAAAAAATAGATTTAATATTCTCTAAAACATTCTTACTTAATTTTTCTGAAAATATAACGAAGAATTTTGAAATATAATATTTATTTAAACAAAATATTTATTCACAATATTTATTCTCAAAAATCCTAATTTTAAACAAAATATATTTGGTTTCGATCTTTTTCGTAAATTGATACATAATTTATGAATACATATATGCCAAGTTAATTTTTTATTATTATGTTATAAACAAAGTTATTAATTCATTTAATATTTAATATTTTTTAAATAATTAATTCGCCATCATAAATAACAGTGACTAATTATATTTACAAAAACAATCAAATCTTATAATCAATATCAATAAAAAATTTCGTTGAAGAATTGCATTTAACTCTGTATCAAATATTAAATAATTAAATTTTATGAACCTTTAATAAATTATTAAATAATTCAGAATTTGAATAATTTGCAAGAAATATTAATTGTTCCATTTGTAATTTTTAACTAATAATTTTATATCTTTAAAAGCAAATATATTTTCATTAATAAATTCAAAGAAAACAGTGTTGGGCAAAACATTGTAGGAAAAATTGAGCTTTAAAAATTAATTGATATGTTTCAGGTATTAATCATTTTGTAAGAAATGTAATTCTCATAATTTTTTACGTCAAGTGTAATAATTCATAATGTTGTCATTGGTTATAACTTACCTTTAATGATGTTTTCGGATGAAGATAAACGGAAAAGTTATGCCTATATTTTTATAACTTGGAACAAACGATGCCATTCAGTTTTAAGTAAAATTTTACAAAATGAGAATTTGTAAAAAAATTAATTTACTGTTACATCAATTATATTAATGTATCAATTAAACCAATTAAAATACACTTACCTAAATGCAGTAACCCCCATTCGTACATTTTAACTTTACTAGATTGAATAAAAACATATCGTTCTAAAACAGATTAGCATAGAGTACTGATCCGTAAGCAAGTAGCCAGAACTTTTGAAAGTTCAAGTATGCTATGCTGTAGGAAATTTAATTACGATATCAATTTTGTGATATATACATAAGAAAGTGTGCATACAGCTCTGCAATGAGCTTCAAATGAAAACAAAATAGATGCTTCTCATGATACTTATGTTATTTCAATCTTTTTTTTTTTTAATTTCATCTTTTTACGAAAATAATTCTGAAATTTAGTACTCGTACGCGAAGTCAAGTGAAATGCTGCACATAAGCAAAAAAACTATATGGAACAGTGCCGTTGTTTTGGAATGGAATAATAGTATATTTTGAATTCATAGTCAATTATTTCTGCATTAAATTCTTTTTTTATTTTTAGAGTTTCAGTTTGTTATTTTTAACTGTAATACAGTCCTCTACAATGCTACCTGTACCATGGTGCTTAATTAGTAACATGCTCCCGAAAATGTCATCTGAAAGTAATTGTTATATGCCAATTTCCAAGAGTTCAAGCATTATCGCTCACTTGGCGAAATTGGCGGGAATTGAGCACCTTGTTCTAGAGGAGGACTATTTTCTCACCATGTGTGTTGTCATAGTTTTAAATTAACGATTTATGAAATGTGACACTATATTGATTATGTGTGTGTTGTGATTTTTCAGTATATTGTATTTTGTATTTCCATGAAAGATAATCACTGCATCTTTTTCCTCATTCATTGTTTATTTTTAACCGTAACCGTTTTTCTGAGAAACATTCCAGATGATCATTTCGACTGTACATTTAGAACCATTAAGTGATGCAATTACATTACATTTCTTAGACATCGTACATTAACTTATGTTTTGAGTAAGGATATTGTTCTAGATGTTTCATTTTCTAAAAAGCTGTTCGAATATTTTAGTACTTTTCAACAACTTTTTCACTGTGTATAGAAATTAGAAATATTTCTTTTTTTAGATTACTGAAAGTACGAGTAAATTATAGAAAATGTAATTTTCGTGTGCCGCTTCTTTTAGGCTTTATTTAAATAATTTAAACGTGTGCAGTATTGATGATTATATAGAAAATCTGTAAATAAATGCAACCGGAACTTTTTAAATGTACGATTATTGGCAGTAACACTAAGTTAATATGGATATTAAATTTAACTCGTAAAAAAAATTAAAATAGAAATTATTCTGTGAAATATAAACTTTCGGAACATAAATTTTTTAAAATATAAAGATTTAATTAATTTTTTATTAATTATTCTAAATTATTTTTTTCTAAAAATGTATTTTATTATTCCTTTTTATTAATAACAATTATGCTAAAGAAACAAAATAAACAGACGTCGACACATCATTCAATGTGGTGTTTGTTGTTAAAATAATATACTTATAATTTATAATATTCCAATTTCAATTCTAAAAATTAAATAATTTAAATTAAATACATTGTTTATTTTAAACAATTATTAATTAAAACTAAACTTTTCTAAACGTTGTTTTACGAAGTTTATATTAGTTACAAAATTTATTTTAAAAAAACAGGAGAATACATAAAATATAACCTTATTAATTTTTTCAGAAATCTGTTTCATTTCAGATAATGAAGCTAAATATATTTTCAGGAATTAAAAAGTAAAAACAATATGAGATTTAATGTTTAATGAATTATTTTTCCTTTTGAAATTATTTTATTACTAGTCATTTAACATTTCATTAGATATTTTGGAGTCTATATATATATATATGGCCTTCATTGACCTTCACTCAGTTAATCATTCTATCGACCTTCATTGATTTAAAGCATCTTCAATCGCAACTAAATCCTGGTTTCCTTTCTGACGAGCTTCATTAACTTTTGTACAGGAATTCTCAACCACTTTTTCTCCAATGTCTCCAATTTGTAATTGCATATTCAATTCTATAACTGAAAACATGTTTTATAACTTCATTATAATCGAGTACCCATTTCTCAAATCGGAAAAGTGTTCTCTCATTTTATTATAATCAAATATTTAGTTCGACAAATGAAAAAAAAATGTCTAAAAACTTTATTGTGATTGAATATATTCGATTCTATAAACGAAATGTCCTTTAAATAAATTCATCATAATCAGCTATTTCATTCGATAACCAAAACTGTGTTCTATTACTTCATTATAATCTAATATTCAATTCTATAACCGAAAAGGAGTCCTATAATTTTAAATGCCATTCATAGAAAATTTTTACCTAAATGCTGTCAGGTAGAAACGTGAAGAGGAAAATTAAACATTTTTAAGTTACCAGTTCGTTCTAATTATTATCAAACTTTAATGGTAACAATTTTTTTTAACTATTGAGACTATTATCTCATTTAAAATATATTTAAAATTATTTTGACACCAAATTATAGTATTAAGTAATTTAAAAATGAATATTTCAATGTTCCTTTATGATTAAATAAATTATCATACTTTAGATGCTTAACTAACTTCTTTGAGAATTTTGTGTGAATAAATTGTGATTTTAATTTGAAATTATTTGAGTTGTGCATAAGAAAATTTTTTAATTGGACACTTAAATTTACTTAAAAGATTCTTGAAAAAGACTAATACATTTTAGAAAACATTTTTTGTATTCTCGCCAGTTAAACTACTATAATAATTAAAATAATTTGGAATATATTATATTATTAGGACCAGGCAGATCACTAAATGTTTTGTTAAAAAATTGCCGAAATTGTCTCATGAAGTCGCTGTTTTTCTTCACCAGAAAAACATTTAACTAAATTACTTTCATCAGAATTTTTTCATTTCATAAAAAAAAATTGAAATTTGCGTACTAATGAAACATTATTGATAGAATTTCTGCAAGAATACTGTATTTGTCACTGTGAAAAAGGGGTAAGAAAAATTACGAAATGAAGATCTACTTCAATTTCCAAGAAGCAATGAAATAAGGAATAGAAAAACGGGAGGAAATAAGAATTATATTCTGAAATTCAATTTGAAAATCAAGAGTCACTTTTTAAGTGCTTCGATTTTTCTATCAAATACTGAGTATTTGGCAATATCTATATCTAGTTCCAATAACAAAAAAGTACCAAGGTATTTTAACACAAAACGTTTTTCTAAAATTGCAACCTAAGAAATGCTTTCAAAAAGGAAATTTAATATTCGTTCTTAATGGCAACACCCTTAAATAATATTGGAGAAGATGGTTGAGAATTCTTGTATTAGGTGTTATAATAATACACCAATTAGTACCAGGAGTTTAGTTAATTATTACATGTAATACACAGTATCGTTATGATACTGAGCACTCACGTGATATTTGTACGAAACGTATGCCTGTACAGCAAGCCCGTAGCAGCAAACGTTTCCTTCTATATTTTAAGAGAGAGCTGTATGAAATAAAAAAAAAAACAAATCGAAAAACAATGCTTCATAGGCCTTAACTATGCAAATCACCTGTGCCCTTTAATCGATAATTTGTACTGAAAAAGTATTATTATTGTAGGTAATGTATCTAAAATACTGTATAGTGGTAATTAAGGAAAGTGTAAAAGATTATAAGCACTCGTAGTATTTCCCTTAGTGGGAGCACATTGTAGCTGTAATTTGCAGTTAGATACATAGTTTGTTGTAACTGCTGTCTCGGCATAGGCTTCCGTGTATTAAAATTTCGAAAGCATCGAGTGTTCAAGTGAAAAAGAAAGAAAGACGAGGGAAATTTTCAAATAAGTTCCTAACCCTGGCATGATATTCACCCAAAACTCGCGATACAATGGAACTTTTAGAGAGAAATATTTTCTTTCATCTATTTATTCACTGTAACCGGGAAAATTTCAAAAAAGATTAAACAGTTTAAATAATGTATACCTCTAACATGTTTATATGCATGAATATATGATGTTGCCACGTACAAGATATGGGTATTGATAACTTTGTTTATAATTAACTGTTCATCAATTTTTACTCTGTATGTGTAAAACTATATGTTATTACATTTAAAGATAATTATTATATATATAATATACAACTTCTCTTTTTTCAACTTCATGTATGTTGCATTTCAGTAGTAACTATTTCTGCATGATTGTTTTACTTATCTATATCTGAATCTGTGTATGAATTTAACTTCATGAGTTTCAATTTATTTTCAGAGTGCATCTTCTATGCTAGTTTCTTGAAATGTTTTTGCATTTCTTACCGTTTAAGCAAATGATTATAATAACATTTTAAAACTTTTTAATTAATCGTTATCTGAAGAAGATATGTTGTTGAAGGTTTTTTGATGCTGGCATTGATTTGAAGAGTGTAAAATTTTGTGTTTTGATTTTACAAATTCATAAGAGTGTTATTAATTTTAATCATTTTACTTTCATTAACGCTAATTTTTATGAAAAATGAAGTAATAATTAATTTTATGAACATTAAGAAAATAATTTAATCCCAAATATTATAATTAAGAATGTTTAAAATTTACAACCTTTAAATTTCATAAAGAATGGAATACATTTCACTAGTTATGCCTTTTTATAATTTATTTCTTCAAACGTCCTTTTTAGAAACATAGAAAACCCTATAAAATGATAAAAAAAATTTCTAACACTATTTGAATATTTAACATAATTATTTAATTTCAAAAAAAAAAGTTGTTTACTTCTTTTTTATAGTAAAATAGCACAAACATTACATCAATTTAGTTATTAATATTTTGAATACTAATCCATATTTACTTTCAAACATTGTTTTAAAAAAACATAATATTTTAAATTTTTTCAATTTTTTTTATTCGAATCAATCTAGTTTTTCAAATAATATTTTATAAATGCAAACATAAAACTGAAATTTAAAAAAATTAATTGTCCTCAAAAAATTGCTTACAAAATAATTCTTATTAAAATGATAAATAAAATATTTAATAAACTTAATAATGTTAATTAACACTATTTTTATATTAATATTTAATTACCAATAACTATATATTAGTGAAAAGATTACATTAGCTAGAGTTATATTAAGATCAATTAACTTTTATATTAATGATAATGTTAGTATTAATTAATATAATACTAATTAATTTATTTTTACTTTTTATTATTATTGAAATTAAAATCATTATTTAATGAAAATAAAACAAAATAACTATTTCAAGTTTCATTATAAACTTTGTACTCTCTAAGGGCTTCAAAATTAATAAAAAGCATTTTCCTGTGGGTATATTAACATAAAAAATTATAATTTTTTAAATTAACTGTGCAATTTTTAAATTACTTATTGAAATAAAAGTATTATATTTTACTCTTTCCATAACATTTTTTTTAAAAAAATATTTATATAGTATTTGAAAAACTCATTTAACCATCACAAATTTCACAATTCATGTAACTATATTAAAATAGTTATCAAACTTTAAAAACGCTGTCAATTTTTAATATAAGCGTTGTCTGATGTAAAATGATTAAAATTATCTCCAAAATGTATTGCCAAAATTACTATAAATGTGTGGCCAAATTAAACCACTTATTATGCTGCTTTGTATCCATAAAAACATTGTGATTGAAAACTAAATTCATTGGTGCATAGTGATATAAAAAAAAAATTGGTATTGCTGCAAAATATTTCCCTTTTGGAGCCTTTTAACAATCACGCCAGATTGGCGATCCACCACTAAAGCCCATGACACAACGGAGTCTACAGTCAGCTACTTGGCGAGTTTCGAAAACCGAAATGCGCCTTAATGGTACTTCTATTCTGCAGCAAAACCAAAGTATAAATAATATATCAAGTAATTATGAGCTAAACTTCATTTTTCTAACTAATGTTATGATTGCATGGAGAAATGGGACGAAATGTGTTTGAAAGCTGTGATGTATATACATAGCAATTGTATTTAAAAAATACATAAGGTTATATATACTTATATATATATAAAGCATCTAGTCTTGATAATCAGATTATTTGATACATAGTGCTGTATTCTATTAGTATTTTCCTCAGCCGTTCCTTTTGCATAAAATGATTTGCCCGAAGAGTGCAATCAGATGAATATATTCTTTATCCTCCTTTTGGGAGCACTTTTTTCATATGCACCGCACACACTCTACTGTACAAGTCACTGCATGTTCAACGTTGTACTCTTTTCGCAATAGCACTAGTACCGTGCACTTGTACAAAAGCTTGTTTCTTCGCTGGGTTACTTTCCTCGCTATCGTTTCAGCAAATGCCAGTTGACACCCTCTCATGCATGGAAAATTATTTAAAAAAATTAATTTTTGAACTTAATGTTAATTCTTTTGTTAAAAAAAAGTTGAAGAAATCTTTATTTCATTTAAAGGAACTACTTTGATATACCCCCGCAATAAACAATAATTTGGCGACTTTTTATCCTCACCAAGCAAAATACCTGTTTTTGGCGCCTTTGTTTCTCGCCCAGACGGATTCTCGCTAAATACAAATAATTAATAATAAAAAAACTTTAAAAAAAAAACTCAAAAAATGGTACAAAATACAAAAAAATACAAAATTTGACAACAGCAAAAACCTAAAAGCTGAAAAAATCTAAATTGGCAACACCAAAATAAGAAACAGCAACCCTAAAAAGTCCATAGGGAGTGCCAGATTTAGGGCTTAATTTTTTGGGGGGGGGTATATCAAAGTTGTTCCTTTCACTTAAATTTAATTTCTCTTTTTTAAGTTATGTTAACACTTTCAGTACATGTTTATTTTTACGGTTCTCGTTGTTCGAATGATGCCAACATCATCATTGAATTAATTTACATTTGGAATATGTTTATTGAGTTAGACTATACTTTATGGTGCCTCTTTGATTCTCGCCAAGCTGGGCAAAAGCGAATGGTGTTCTGATTGGTTTAGATCCAGTCCAGGCTCTGATTGGCTTATCATTTTTAGAATTTTGAAAATCCAAAGGAGTTGTGTTAGTTTTGAATGTTCAACTATACCTGTTAGCACTGTAATTGGTGCGAACAGGAATAGCACCAAAAAATATCGCCAAGTTCACCAAAGGGCATCCTAAAGTATACTCTTACCGTTTATTGTTTTTGTTCTGCCTCTGTTTACATTTCTCTGATTGCGCATTAATGAAACACAAGCGTGGGTAGAATCAGAATGGAATGGAAGCATTAACACTAACGAAAACAATTAAACGAAATTGAAAATATTCAATTACATGAAAAAAAACTCATTCTCTGTCAGTTATTTCTGTTGATAGTAGAATGTATTTTTTAGTGATTTATAGTGGGATCCGTAAAAATAAACAAATACCATATTTTTTTATGAAGAATTTAAAATTTTAATTTTATCGAAATAACAACACTATAAAGATTAAAAATTTATTAAAAGAAATACTTCCTTAACTTTTAAATCATACTTACAATTAAAGAACATTAAAACAAAATTCTTACTATAGTTCATGACACTATTCTAAGTTAAAATGATGTTTCATAAATTGCTCTCATTGTCAAACAATTCATAAAATTAAAATTCTATTTATTTTTAATAAAATATTTAATTTTTAATTTTATATATAGCTTAAAATGTAGCGATTAGTGTACCAATTAAGTTATTTTTGTTTTTGATATTTGGCTTTAAAAAATTTAATTATTTTTCATGGTTTGTTTAAAAATTCGAAATTAGTTTATTTAATTTTTACACACTGGTTGATTAAAATTTAAATAATACTCACGAGGAAAGAACCAAGCTTCTGAGCAGAGTACAACGCAAGAGTGGGAAACAAATATATTTTGAAAAAAAGAATAAAAGCTGCGTAATAATTTTATGAGTGGTGCTACAGTCATTTCGCAGCAATTAGTACGACGAAAATTTTGGCAATCTTGAAATTCAACGCATTCGGTGTGCGTTAAACAGCAGCACGCAAACGTGTTAAACTCTTCTTTGGACACTTCTAATAAAAGTTATCGTTTGCACAAAGTGCACTCTGTTCTGCTGTTCGCTTCTGAATCAGTGTTCGTCTACAATATCGATTTCGATGTGGCTTCGTTCTAGCTGCTAGCTGTTTCTAGAACTTTCGGGGAAGACTTGGTAAAAAAGAAAGGAGTGCACATTGTGGGTCGTCAAATGTTGTTTTCTAATTTTAAAACTAAATTACATTATTTAATTTTGAATTCGGAAATAATATGGAAGCGAACTCATCTGTACTCTGGCTGAAGATTTCATCTGTAGAAAGAGTTCTAACTTCAACATTTTACTATGAGTTCGTTCACACGCTTCCAAACCCCCACCCAAGCAACGTTTCGATGTTCGGCAATCAATTTTAACCCCATCACTAGTGCTGCTATGTAACGCTGTAAATGTTGTGATTTTTTTTCCTGCTCGGTGTGTGTCTTAGTCTCATCAATTTCAAGATTGCCAAAACATTGAATCTTTTATTAATATTTACACTCAAGAGCTGTGTGTAGCAAAAGATGGAACGTTATTTTTGCAGCCTGTAAAGCGAATTTCTGTGAACAAGCAAGCTGAATCAATAAAGGTTATTATTTACTGCATTATGCTGGTTTTTATTACTTTTTATGCACACATTTTTTTATAGTTATAGAAATTATGAAATCTTGGTAAAAATTTACTATATGGTCACCCTTGGCAACTTTTTGAAAAAGTCGCCAAAAATCTCCCAATTTTGCACAAGCGTGGAATCCCTCAACTGTTAAATGTAGAAGACGATATCATCGTCATTTTTACGACCCATTATAAATGAAATGATCCAAAAACATCAAGTTCAAATTTTTCATTAAAAGTATCCTTATTATTACATTGTAATAAATCCCTTGGTAAGCGTATCGTTGTTTTCGCAGCACATATTATTTTGCATTCAAAATTATTATCAGAAACTATTTTACACAATACATTATAGGTAAGTAAACAACTGATAAATTTACCATTTCTTAGTGTGCAAATAAATTTTGAAATCTTTAAAAGTGCGTCGCGTTTCGAGAAATGTTGAGAATCTCTGCTTTAAAGTAATAATATGTGTAATAGTACACTTCATGTAGTATTTGTTTAGCTCCCTATTAATGCTCGTGGACCAGTTAATCCTTGTGCGTAAAAAATTATAGTAGAGCCTTAAGCAAAACTCATCTCTCTTGGATAAGATCTAATATTTTCTGAAAAATGAAGACAGGGATGAAATTTTTTTTATATATTTTTTTATTTTAGGGATGAAACTTTTTAATTTGGCATGGTTCTCTTTCGATAATGCTCTTTATTTTATCTGTTGCTAAAGAAGACTAACTACTTTTTATTCTTTATCGTGATTTATATTGCATAATGTCAACATAGATTTCTGGAAAACATGTTCCTGAAAAATTATGGAATAGATTAGGAAGAAACATTATATACACGAATGAAATTCGCTGGTAAAAGTAGGAGCAAAACCAAATTTATTCTCATTTAAATTATTCTGTTATTTTTAGGCCAATATAATATCTGTTATATGCGCCTTATTCTATGCGGACTTTTCACAGATTGTGATCCACACTCACGAGTCTCGGGTGAGGAAAGCTGGAAAACTTCCAAGCACCGACTTTGACAAACATGAAATCAAAAGCGTAACATCCATTGTCCGTTAAACAGCATGCGAGTTTAAACCCAGATCTTAGTACCTTGAAGAACAAGGCTCTATCACCAAGCCATGGTGAGTTCCTTGCGTGTCTTTTGAAGAGCTGGTAGCTGAAGGGACAATATTCTGGCTTTTAACTGAACCATTCGTGGGTTCAAGTCCTATTTCCACCATAAGAACTTGCATTGGTTCGAGTTTTAATTAGGTTCTCCTCTAATAAGATGTAGAAAATTTCATTTTAGATACTGGGAATTCAAATTTCTTGACATGGGGTAAATATTTCACTTTATGAAAGGTCACAGTTATCGAAGATAAAAACAGTTTTAACTGTAAAAACAAGTTTTCTTGATTTAAACAAACTTTACTCCCAATTAAAAAATCATTATAATTTTTATAGATTTCATTGGCTGCACACTTTATGAATGAAGTGGCACACAATAACGCCGAGACACAGTGGTTGAGAATCACTGTTTTAGATATTAAAACTTTCTACTGAAGACAGCAGAGAATTTTAAAATAAACTACCTTTATTGAATTTATATTTTAATCTTTACAAAATAAGCACAAAGCAATGACGAAAGTACTATTTAATATTCCATAAAATATATTACAACTTTATTACAACATACCATTAAACATACAAACTAACTGTATCTTTAACGAACACAATCCTGTTTCTTCTGCCTGCTTTCCATGCACATTTTCTTCATGAGGGGGCAGGCCAAAATCCAAAATGCAAAGGAACTCAGGAACAAACTTCTGAAAGCGTACATCATAAGGTAGATTAAAATGTAGCTCTTGGAGAAATCCTGCAGTACGGCTGCATCCAGTACAAAATACAATGGACACCTTATGAGTTCTAGCGTGGGAGCCCAAACACTAAGTAAATAAAAACTTCCATTGAATAAAGAATGACAGAGCAATATAGAAAAAAAAAATTCTGAAGAAAAAACACTTGCTTTTTTCAAGTAAGTACTCAAATAGTATGCAGACAATCACAAAGTCTGCCCACAAAAATTATATTAAAAAAGAATGAATTTAATTTAAATAATTGATCATGTGCTTTATTTCAACGAAAACCATCTATCCGTTTTCCGAATTTATTAATATAATGAGGGAATTTAAATTAACAGCTATTGTAATTTACAAAGAAGCAAAGTACTTGAGATATATTAAATCAATCAATGTTTTCCAAATCTTAACAAACATTGTTACGTTACAATTATTTTAATGGTTATATTATAAAAATTTGATTTCTTAATTTGTATATAAAAAATAACAAAATTATAAGTATATATGTTCTTGTGAGAATAGTTTTTTTCAAAAGAGAAGCAAGACTGATGTATTAAAACACGAACGAAAATTTTAACTATTTATATCACTTCTATAAATCGTAAAACTGAATATATTACCTCAAAAATATAAAGTTTGTTTTTTTATCTGTTCTTCATATATAAATATATAATAAAAATCATATAAATATATATAAAAATATATAAAAAAAATCATATAAATTTTAACTCCAAATTATAAAATACAAATAAATAATATAACCATTTAAGTAAATAGGAAGCTTTAAAAAGGTTCCAAGTGGAGCCATTCAGTAATGTACACCTGTTAAGAATTTACTGCTGTGTTACTGAAAAAGATTCTTTGCATTTTTTCTACTGCTGAAAATTTATGGTACTAAATCCCCTAAATCGCATGAGCAGAAAATTTATGGTACATTCAAAATGGAGACTCCCCTTTTTCAATCGCATGTGAATAAAAAGTTTAGTTGCACGTATTGAAGGGAAAATCCCCATTTTTACGTTGAATAAATGGAGTTTACAATATGATGAAATAAGAAAATGGGACGAAATATAAGGAACAATATTACAAGTGAGGTAATTAAAAACTAATTATTGATGAGATTTGCTTTAATTCCATATTTTAAAAACCGTATAAATGTGGAATAGTATATATACATAATGGTATATGCGGTTGGTTGGTTGGGTTTTGTAGCACAAAGTCCAAAAGGGGCAAACTGCGCCAAAAATGGTATTTGCGAGTCGCGAGGATTGTACCGTTAATAGGTTTGGAATACTCGTCTATTACCTAGCGCTTCGTCATTTTGAACCACCGGTCAGATGTCATTTGGGCATGTAAGGAGACGAGGTCACATCTGAGTTGGCAACATCTTCTCCACATTCACGCCATACTAGCGGAAGGACGTCACAGATTACCGTGGACATGTCTCCAACCCACGAAGCTCCAGCAACCCTGAGAGGGAGAAAATGGTCACCCACCCAATCACTGCGTGCGGAAAATGATGCTACAATGATCTGCGAGCTAAAATGATCTTGGAGGGAAATGGAATGAAGTTATTAAACAACAGGAACTCTTGTGAAATCGTATAAAAAATGTACCAAATAAATGAGAAAGGTATTCCTTTACACGAATAAAGCACATGAACAATTAATAATTAATAATAATATCTCTTCAGTAAGTAAACTGTAAAAAAATGTATTTTTAATTATAAATATTTTGAAATATACCTCAAATCGAATAAACCACCTATTGAAATGGTTGTCATGATGATGTACAAACAGCTCATTGTTAATGTCCAACTTGTCAATTTCTGTAAAAAGAAATAAATTCATTCATTTTTATTAAAGTAATAAATAAAAAAAAAAACCAAACCACCTTTAAACATGTAAATAACAATCATAAAAATAGGTAGGTATTAATTTACCATTAACTTAGAAAAAATATATACATTTAGCCTTTTTTTAACATATACTGAAAATCATTTAAAATTAACATTAAAATGTTAAAATGTTTTGATAATAATAGAAATTTTGAAATAAAACAAGTAAGAAATTAATATGGGTAAAATGGTTTGTTCGTTTGTATTTTGAAATTTTACTGTAAATTCATGTTTAATTTAAAATATTATACAATAGGAAGAATGTTAAAGACACAATTTTTAGATCCTGTATTTCCCTCAAATATACAAAAAATTGATATTTTTATATTAAACTGTTTTAATAATTTTACAAAAAAATAACAACTACTTTTCTATGATTCATTGAAGCACAAATATTGTTCCATCTGACTTTTCATTGGACTTGGGAGACCATATTAGCTTAAAAAGGAATAATAATAGTGCCAACAGAAACTGTTATCATCCTGATTTACCCGATGATAACAGTTCTTGATAGTTATTCGATTTCTGATTTCATATCACATTGGTGTTTATATTCAGTCAAAAAATTTTTTTCTTGGCATTTCTGGAAATACATTTCTAGACCTAACATCAATCGTACATACTTTTAAATTTGTGGACTTCATATTCCGTCCAAAAAGAAATTATTATTTAGAAGATGTAAGAAATGAGCTGATGATAATATCTGTTGGTGCTAACAGATGGCGCCACTACACAATTCAATCAATTGATTCGTGATTTATTTTTTTATGTAATTGTTAATTTTTTATGTTTGTTTATTAAAGTTAAAATGTTTAACATTAAATTCACAAAATATATATATATATATATATATATATATATATATATATATATATATATAAAACTGATTTAATACAAAACTGTTTATTAATATTAAAATGTTTAATCAAACCTTGAGTCATTATTTCGTGAGCTAGTTTAATTTTTCACAAAGATAATATTTAAACCCCGCTACTGATACTGACTTTTTGTGCATTCGTGTTTCTGAAACCTGTCAAGCCTCGATTTCTCTACTTACAAACCGAAATCATATTTTGCAGCAATCATATGTTTTAATAAATTTGATTTTTTACAAATTTTCCTTCAACAAATGTTTACTTATTGACTCTTCTGTCTTATTATCGAATTTCTTACAAGCTGCCATCCTTTCATTCATTTAATATATGACTTCAGTTTTTCAGTCATTGAATATTTTCTTTGCATATTGCTAATTTTAGTTATATTACTGTTATGTAGAATTTTCATTATATTAATAATATTGCTAAAATAATTGCGATATATTGTTTGGTTTTATTTTGTATAGAAGCATTTTATATTTTGTGCAAATCTTCGTCATAATTAATGTATCAAGAGTTATGCGAAAAATTATTAAAGATAATAATGTTTTTGTCACTTAAGCAGTTGTTAAGTTTTAACTTATTGTAATAACAATAGTTGTTCCACTGGTATGCTTACGTGATCTTACCCCAGTTTTGAACTTTAAAAGTTAGATGGAAGTAGTCGGGTAGATTTAGAAACAGGATAAAGCAAAAGACTTCCAGGACTTGATCTGTCACTTCCAAATTTATCATGGACATTGCGACAAGACTAATTGAACATACCCCAGCCCTCTTTTGCCAACTCGAAAGATCTTCAGTTAATTCGGGATTCGAACTCACTAATTACGATAGTGACAAGGGCTCTCTAACCAACCATGTCACCGCAGCATAGTCAACAACAATAAGCTGTCGGTAGTTTTTTTTTTGGGGGGGTTGTAAAATATAAACTACGGCTGCTAATAATGAAGTATAATAATGCAGTATGGGCGATTTCTTTCCACAAAATCTTTTACTGGAGATTAATTTATTTTGGTTCTTAAAACAAAATACGTGTTTTGCGGATTTATTTCACGACTAGTTCTATAGTAATAGGTAATAGACGCTTACTACTAGAGTCTAGTATGTATCTAGCAGCCAAAGTGCCATTATAGGGCATTTGAAGATATGGCTCAATTTGCTTTCCTTAAGAATTTTTCATAAATAGTGGTCCATATTCACGTGTAGCAAGAGAGAAAACTACCAAAACAATGAAAAAACTATAACAACAAACATCATGCAGAAAGTGGAATAGAAAATTCCATCAAATGTTGTTTAAAATATAGCTGGGTTCGATCGAAAAGAACATAATCCTACCACGAGGTACTTTTTTACACTATGATAGTCCATTAAATTCCTTACAATCTAATGTTTTATACTATTTAATAACTGCAGATACCAACCTCGATATTGAGTATAATTTGCAAGTATCCTACAACCAAAGCAGCCGTATGGAAGGCGATATAAAGTTCCAACCATTTTGGAATCGTCGGATCATACTTTTTTTCATCTTCTTTCGGCTAAAACGAAAGCAATAAAAAGATCATTCAGTTTTCGGAACACAAAAGATACTAATCTTCTAACAATGTATTTTAAAAATTCTATTTGTCATTATACTCAAATAATAGTTCATCATAAGTTGTTCATAAATTTATAAACGCGATCTTTTTCGCCATACCATAAATCACAACTTTTGAGTAGTTTAATGGATGACATACTAGATCGGTAAAAATTTACAATACGGTCACCCTTGGTGACATTTTCAAAAAGTCGCCAAAAATCTCGCCATTTTGCACAAGCGAGGTCTAAAAATAAACAGAGTATTGAAAAATATTGCCTAATTAATCATAATGCCTCATCTGCAATTGGTCGGAATTAGTTGAGTTGCCAGAAAATGTTATTTTTCGCCAAATGGGGCAAATCATGCCAAGGGTGATTATACAATAAATCTCAGCCTACTAGTTCATTCATTTTTCAGTAACAGATATAAAAATAGATAAATTGTAATTTATTAATAAGATTATTTACAAACAAACAGTGAAATTTATATTATTCCATAACATTATTTAGCAATCCAGCATGTCAGTTTCTGAATTTGATAATTTTTTAGCAGATATCCTTGTTTATGGGGAAATCTGGTTTTTTTATTACGTCACAGACATTAAGAATTATGAAAAAAATTATATTTTGGCAACCCTAGTATTTACGTCATCACAAAGAAATTTAAAACATTTCATTTCATTTTCAGATTTTATTGAAAGTTTTTGAGAAGATAGTTCGTCTAAATTTTTAGTGTGTTCTACAGATTTCTTGATCTTTTGGATACTTAAACTCTAGGTCGTGTTTTTCTTTTTCATTTCTTTAAATTATTTTTTTTATTCATTAATTGCTTAAAGTTATTGTTTAATATTGTGTCGACATATCTTCTTTTAGTTTATGAAAAGGCATTTTTATTATTTATATTATTAAAATAAAACACCTTTCTTAAATTAATTGTTAATTTAATGACCACTTCAAAATTTACTTTTATTAACAACAAAAAATACATTAATTTACATTTAAAAAAATGCTGTTCCCATATTTTCTTTTTTAAAAAATATTAGATAACATTTAAATTGTATTTTATAATTTATATTTATTTTTTTCCTGAATGTTCTTACGTTTACATAAGTATTCATGTTGATATTTTTCTTAGAATTCGTATTCACATTTTCAAAATTATTGTTTCCGTATTTTCCTTATTTGTATTCGTATTTACGAAATTAATTTTTTTATGATTTCTTTTATAAAATCCTAATATTTTAAAAATATTTATATAGGCATTTTAATCATCAGGTTTAGATTTATTATTTATATGCGTAAACCTTTTTCAGAAAAGAATTCATTACGTCACAATTACGTTATCTTGGCAACTTTTCTTTGTTGCCAAAAAAGTTCAGAAATTATCATGATGAATTATACAGTATCTGTGCTCTTAGTTTAATCCATGCAAAAATGACAAAAATATTGAATATGAATACACAAAAGGGTTTACATTATATAAATATATGAAAAATAATCGTTTTGCAAATACAGTAAATCATCCATATTTTTTATGAAAATTTATACTTAATTTTCCTAAAAAGATTTCACCCATTTTCTTATTGAATTTAAAAAATATTATTCAAATTAAGTCATTTTAATATATAGCTTAACTAGAAGGGTTAAAAACATAAAAAACAAAAAATTAAAGAGCTTTCAAAATGTTCATTAATCTACAGTCTTCCAATAAAGTTCGAAGGAAATAAGCTCATTTACTCAGCGTTTTTAATGCAAGAGACAATAGCTGCCACATCCTTACAACCGTGGAAATTGCCTTTTTCACGGTCTTTTCAAAGACTGTCAAATCATGTCCTTTAAAATAATAAATCATGATCGATCATTTAAAACAAACTGTGGCGAATCTCCAGACTGGCTAGAATTCTCAACCCTGTTAGCGCTAAAAAAGTTGAAGAATTGATTTTCGAATTTTGAACCTGAGTGGTTATTCTAAGCACAAACTTCTTAGAAGTTTTATTAGAAATATTAGGTTGGGGAAAAAGTAATCCATTATTTTTTCGGTACACGTCTGTAGTGATCGATATCTCGTGAGGTATATATCAAACAACTTCAGATTTATGCTCGTTGGAAAGCTGACATTTGACACTAAAATATCCTCTTGCGGTTTTTTGTTTGATGAATTCAGTTACGAGTACAAGGTTTTAAAAATGGAAGACAACAAACAGAAAATTCGATACATTTTCGTTTTTCTCTTGTAACGGCGAAAAAGATAGCCGGGTGGCTAAAATTGTGAAAGGTGTTTATCGTCCTATATAAGACTGTAACAACCAGTTACGTACAATTTTTGTTTCGTCGATTCCGTTCGGGTATTTTTGATGTTAGAGATGCACCTCGCATGTGGATACAGCATCGTCGAAAATGTCTATAAAATATCAAAAATGATCGAAGTGAACCGCATGTCAGCAGTCGTAACGCGCAAGACTTAAAAATCTACTTGAAAGCTGTTTTAAACCTTTTTACAAAGCGAATCCAAAAGAAGTTACATAAAGTTCACGTAAAAATAATGGATTTCTTTTTCCCCAACCTAATATATTTATTGAATTAAACCAAATATACTCTCAGAATGATAAATTAAATAAAATCTGCACTAATTTTATGATTGTCTACTCACAACACTGGTTTAATAAGCTGATCCATTCATTGGACACCGTGATAAATGGACTAACAATCAAAAGCAATTGTAAGGATTTTTTAATTTCTTCTAGCATTATTAATCTTCCGATTAATCTTTTCATAAGCGTTGCACCGTATAACAAGAGCAGAAATTTTGAAAAAAATCCCAGCACTCACCCTAACAAATGATACTAACGCATTTTTCATGAAAGACATACATTCAAAATACACCAAAAAAACAAATCCGAGTTAAATTGCGCTTTAGGTCCCCTACTTCGCCATCTCGCGAATTTGAAGCGTTTTTTCGCGCATGCTCATTAATTACTCTTTTGTTTTAGCCTTTTCATTGGTCGCTAATTAAGTTTCACTTTGAAATAGCGGTAAAAATTTCGTTTTGGCATCGGCGATTTTGAAAACGCGCCAAGTAGGGGACCTAAAGCATATTTTCACCCAAATCCGGAAATGTAATTATATTCTTGACCAAATAATAAATTAGAAACACAGGTTGAGAATTTTTTGTCCTACTTTCAGGTGACACAGCAATTAAAACATCTAAGAAAGTCAAATAATAAACAGCATACTTAAAAATACAAAGATAATTTACAATGTAAAGTGTCAATAATAAAAGTAGTTTTACTTCTGGTATATCTTCTAACTTTCCAAGCCATGGTCCTCCAGGTTTCCATCCGGGACCTTTGAAGATGGTAGACATTTTATTAACTAAGCCGTCTGCAGCCCAAAATCGCTTCCAGATGGATTGAAATACATTTGTCTATAAAAACGTATCAAGCATTTTTATAAATTATGAAAACATACTTGTATATGATAATTAAAATGTGATTTTTTCCAACATAAGTTGAGTAAAGTACTAACTAATATGTCGAGTTATGATTATTGAGTTCCCAATTACAATTGGATTTTAGGCTGAATTTACTGAACGGTCACCCTTGCCGCGATTTTCTACATTCGGCAATAAATAACATTTTCTGGCAACCTAACCAAATCCAACAAATCGCAGTGAGGATTCCGATCAATCAGGCAATATTTTTCAATATTCTGTTTATTTTTAAACTTCACTTAAACAAAAGGGCGATATTTTCGGCGACTTTATAAAAAGGCGCCAAGGGTGACCGCATAGTAAATTTTTACCGGATATTACATTTTTCTAAAACTGTAACAGCCATTTTCTCCTTTTGACAGTTTGTAAAAACCTTTTTCTCTAACTGTCATTGGAAGCTGCTTTATTTAAAACTAGGTGAGATCTAATGATCTCATGATATAATTTAAAGAATCGAAGAAGAAAATCTGTTCTATTACCGACAAACTATTAGCAGTAGATTTAGGGACCTTTCTTATATATCTATCTCTACGAACATTCATTTGTAGCATGAACAAATACGTGTATTGAAAGGAAAAAAACATTTAGAAAGCAATAAAATTAATGAAAATACCAGATATATATTTATAGATTTTATTGTTCAATATTGTTTAAATGCATTACTGTAATATTCTTTATTCACTTCGCTCATTATTTTCCGTTTTTTTTTTTTTTTCTTTTTTTTTTTTTTTTTTTTTTTTTTTTTTTTTTTTTTTTTTTTTTTTCTTTTTTACAAATACCCACTATGACAGCAGTTCACATACTGATTTTCGTTCTTTCTTCTGTTGCTTTCTGGGCTTGTTTTATTGGAGATATCATCATCGATTGTTTGGTATTCATATCCAAAATTGTTGTTATTTTTACATGGGTAAGGAAAACCTTTAAGTTACTGAAAATTTTATGACGACCTCCTCTAATGGACACACATTTGTACAGATAGGTATACCACTTAAAGAATTTTAATATTTTAAAACTTTTGAAAAAAATCTACTTGAATAGATACTTATTTTTATCAATAGATAAAAGTTAGCGCAAAAGGTAATATAAACAAACAATCGGCATTTCTCCTGTTATCTAAAACGAAATTTAAAATACTTCAAAAAAAGACATGTCCCTTAAACCTAGTTTTAAAATCATTCCCAATGCTCTGAAATTATCAGAATACCTGAATTTACCGTATAAACTTAACCCAACATCGATGGTAAAATGATCCAATCAGAAATCCATGGCGTCAATTGAATTTCAAAAGGTCTTCACATGTCAGACAAAATGAAAAATGTAATACATATAGATAGGTTATTTTAGCCCAAAAGTTTTCACAATCATTTTTTGTTTAATTTCAATTCAACAAATAACTTACAAACAATAAGAATTCAACAAAGAATTTCATTATTTTCCGTCTGGAAAACAATGAAATAAGATCTAATTCTAATTATCAAGAAGCCTGTCGTAGGAAAAACATTAAAAAATAAAATTTTATTTCGACAGTCACACTGCACTATCAGTACATATTCTGAGTAGAAGAAATAGAGAAATTCGCTCTTTTTATATGAGTCTAACACTTGATTACAAATGGTTAAACAAATTCTGTGATATTTGAAGGTGATTGCCCAAAATTCCCATAAGAAATGGGAATGTCGATTTGCA
>JAPDSC010010119.1:240496-252436 GCA_026290005.1 Latrodectus geometricus | reverse complement strand
ATAATGAGTTATATTACAAATTAGAGTAATAAAGATATATTCTAAAATACTCAATGGAGAAGTAAGTTGATCAATGACATTATATCTCTATATGTTTATATATATGCTAATAAAATAATTGTCTATAAATTACTAATAAATTATGACAGTATAAATAAATTTTAAATCTATTTAATTTTTAATTGTAACATAAAATCATTATCAAATAAGGATTATAATATTGCTAAATATAACAAATAAAAACATTACCAAATAAGGACATACATTGCAGAATATAACAATGCCGAATAAAAATATTACCAAATAAGTACTATAATATTACAGAATATAATATTATCAAATAAGGAATATAACTTTGCAAAATAAAAATAATTAATAAATAAGAACTATAACATTACAAAATATAACTTTACCAAATAAAAAACTACCAAACAAAGACTATAACTTTACAAAATATAACATTACCAAATATAATATTATCGAAAAGAAGTATTACCGAATAAGGACTATAACATTACATAGTATATAACATAAATTCAAATCAAATAAGGACTATAACATTGCAGAATATAACAATACCAACTAAAAACATTTCCAAATAATAGTATAATATTACAGAATATAGTATTACCAAATAAGGACTATAACTTTACAAAAAAAAATTAATAAAAAGAACTATAAAATCGCAAAATATATCTTTTACCAAATAAAAAATTACCAAACAAGGACTATAACATTATCAAATAGAAGTCTTAAGGAATAAGGATTATAACATTACAGAATATAACATTATCAAATAAGGACTATAACATCACAAAATGTAATATTACCAAATAAAAACATTAAAAATAAGGACTATAACATTATAAAGTATAACTTTACCAATTAAAAAAAATTACCAAATAAGAACTACACAAAATATAACATTACCAAATTAAAACATTTCCAAATAAGGACTATAACATTACAGAGTGTAACATTATTAAAAAAAAGAACTATAACGTTGCAAAATTATCATTATCAAATAAGGACTTACCATGATGAACTCTGTGATGACTTGGTGTAACGAAGACATATTCTAAGATGCCCAGTCGGGGAATATACTATAGTAAAATCAATGAGTATAAATTCAAATAAATTCATTTCCTGAAATTATTATTAATATTCATGAAAAGAATTATAAATTTATATTCACATACTTCACTGTGCAGCCAATATTGGACTATGACGTTCAACTGATAATGTACTAAAAATATGGAGGGAGGGATGAAGAATGCCATCGGAATGTAGGTAAGCTGGAAAAATAAATATCCATACTGAAGTCGGAATCGAACGCACAAAATTTGAATTGAAACAACAGATTTAACTATTTGGTTAAAAGCTAGCAAGATCAATATAGAGTTTGATCTGTTGCTCTGTGATCACTTTTTGAATCCAAAAACTAATTTAACAATAACCTAAATTTCAAAAAGGATTAGAAAGCTTACAAATTGAGGCAGGAATCGAACCCATCAACTTCAAATTAAAAGACACAGCTCGAATCCTTCAGCAGCCACTTAGCCTTATAAATTGGTATTTGAATATTCTATGTTTATTTGATCGATTATTTCACACATATGAAAATAACTTTATATATTCAATTATTACATTCAATTTTAGAGAAGAGTTTCTATTAACAATGGTTGTCACTGTATGATATTTATGTACATTTATTTTTTATATTTTTAGAAGAAATACCTTTAAAATTATAACTAATAAAAATTTCTGATAAAAATTTGTATAATATATAATAGCCTTTTCTTTTTTTTCTTTTTTTTTTTTTTTTTTTTGTTCAACAAACATTTTAATATATACGTATTTTTATAATTTATCAAATAAAGATATTTTTAAATAAAATAACCAATTGAAATATCAGATTTTACGCCAATATTTCAAATCAAAAATTACAAAAAAGGTGCTATGTTTAAGTTTTAAAATTTAAATTAAATATTTGATCACCAATTTTCCAATTAAAATAATCAGAAATAGAACCTTTGTCACTAATTATCACCAAAGACATATAACGTTTTACTAACTGTTAGCTTGGAATCAAATATTAGTATATATAATTTCGATTATCATTATCTTTTTATAAAAAGAACTTGGCTATTATTTGTTAAACATGAGAGTACTAAGAAATATATTTGTTATAATGCACACCCATAAAATATTCAAAACTAAATATACATTCGTAACTTTTGTAATACAGTTTAATATTTAGAATTGAGACAATTTGTAATACAGTTAACTTTTGTAATACAGTTTAATATTTAGAATTTTTGCAATTGCATTTACTTTTTTTTAATTATTTATTTTAAATTTGAAATAATTTTTTCATTTATATTATTTATTTTTTTTTTTTTATTAAGATGGAACCACCAATATTCTATAGTGTAGTAATATTTTGCTTTAACTGAATTTCTTCGTAAGAAAACATGTCATAATTGTAAAATAAAACCATCCCATTCTTATTGATAATATATTTGACCATTAATTTTGATTACAATCTAAAGGAAACTATATCGTTACTTAATTCATAACTATGTAGTAAAGATAATTTGCTGCTTTAATACCTCATTATAAATAGTCTAACAGCCGAAAACATTAAGACTGTTTTAATGTATACCACGAATAATTAATGGCCTTCGTGGAGAATTTTCATAAATACTGTTTCATATTTACTATCATTAAAAAGGAAATCCAGAAAATTCCCAAGCCCCCACTCTCACAAAAATGATCGCAGAAAACATGAGCCCAAGACTATCCCCTGTTTCTTAGCATTGATCCAATGGTTCTTCCTTTCTGAAGAACTCTGACCAACTACTTTGTCATATTAAACACTAATTAAATTCTTTTGAAGTTGTATAGTGGACAGACTACCTGCAGAACAATTTCTTGTAATACGTTTATGGGTACGTTTTTCCTTAAAAAAAATAACTGATTCCTTTTCATGGTTTTTAAGATTGTTAAATTGCTAATGACACAAAACTATTGAGGAAACAATTCAAGCATCAAAAAAGTGGCAATATTTCCTTGTAATTTCAATAAGTAGATTGTATAATAAACGATGTCTTCTAACAATCACACCTCTAATATCCTGAAATAGGAATATAAATTATCAACATTTTTTAACTTGGAACTTTCCTCATAAAAAACGACGATCGTGCTTTAACAAAATACGATGACGTAATAGGTTTATCTAACTAATGATATTGAAGTGCTAAAGTAAAACATACAGATAAAGGAAAAAGGAAAGAAGTTAATTTATTTACCCATAAGGTGGCGCTCGTGAAAATACTCAAACGTAAAGGCGTTGTTAAATTGAAATCTTCCGAACTGTGATGAGGCTCGTGGAATTGCCATAAAATGCTTATTTCTAAAAATAACAATTACAAAAATAGAAATTATTTATAGGTGATTCATAAATTATATTTCACATTGCCAAATTAAATTTGCAAAAAAGAATTTTCATTAAAAGATATTTCCAAAATGTTAAAAATAACATTGAAAATTATATTTAATAGTGAATTCATTTTGTATGCGACTATAGTGTGATATGGAACAGGTAATGGCATTTTAATATCTATAGTATAATAAGGATTTTTATATCTATATTTAAAACTCCATTCAAGTATTTAAGGGGAAAAACTGATAAAATTTCCAGTCAACAATATTAATAGATGCACATAAAAACAATTACCATTTCTCATCATCCAAGAGTGTCTGGACTCAAACCAAAGATTTTTCATTCTGAACAATGTAAACATGTCAATAAATTACGGGGTGACCTCATGAAACAACATTTTGAATACGCGTAAAAGACAGTCTAATAATCGAAGGCTTTTGTAAGACATTAAAATGTCCGTTTCTTAGTTGATTTTATGCAAAAACCTCTAATATAAAGAGGAATATAAAATTTGCACAAAAAACTAGAAAAATCACAAGTATTCACTTTGAAGATTAAGTAAGAAGAAAACAAGAATACAACACACAAACCGTGTTTATCAGACACTGAAATCGAACCCTGTACCTCAGAACTTCTGACCTGACTTCTGAAAAGTTGGCCATACCAACAGAAATAATTTTTTGCAAGTATAAATTATCTTAATATATTGGGTTGTCCGTGAAGTTCGTGCCAATTTTCGGTAGATAGAGCGAGAGGCCTGACTGAATATATCACAATTATTGAAAGCAAATGGCATGTGTACATATTCTTATAGAGATAGCTTCAGCCATATTTGGAAAAAAGTTTGGTAAAGATTTTTTATCAGTTTTGTTCGCCTCAAAATAGGGTGGCAAATAAAGTGCATTATAGACATTTAATGCATTTCTTTTTCCGAAATGGCAAAAATGCCACACAAGGGACAAATAAGATATGCGCTGCTTATGGCGAGGATGCTGGATGAAGGATTTCTTTTAATGGGAAAAATTTCGACTCTTTGATTGAGATCAAAACCCATTTTGACAGGTTTTTTGCCGAGAAATCTGAGAGCTTCTGGAAGGACGGATTTCTCAAGCAACACAAAAGATAGAGGAAGGTTGTCGAGCAGAATGGTACCTATATAACTTAATAAATGTATATCAATATTTAAATGAGCTGCGTTTCATTTGTCCTAAAATATTGGCATGAACTTTCCGGACAACCCAAAAGAATATTGACTCATTCCCTTAACTTTAATGCCGCAGATTTTGTTCAAAAAAAAAAAAAAAAAAAAAAAAACGTCGAAGTATAGAAAAGATGTTACAATTATTTTAGTTGACCCTCAAATTTACAGTATGTCTAACGGTAAAATTTTGAAGTTAGCAGTTTTATTTCTTTTTATTTAATGACTCATTACTAAGGATTTCTCGCACATTATTTGTCATTGTTATAAATTTGTAAATATTACTTATATTTGTCTTAAAATATTTCAGACAGATCTGAAACACTCAGATTTTTAAAAATTGTGCTATTTAGGCTCAGTTTACATTAAAAATGACATTTCTAGTGACTTCATGACCTTTTAGCCAGATTTTTGGCAACGACTTGGAGGAATATAGATATCTCCAGAAATTTTCATCCCCGAAGCTCTATGTCTAAAATTAAGCGAGATAGTCTGGAATCTTCCAAAAAGTTGGCGAAATTCTTAGATTTTCACGCCAAATCGGTATAAATATCGCCACCAGTCATAGAAGGATTATTATTAGTGAAGACGATTGGTCTTGAATGCCAGTCTAGTGCATCGAAGCTGCTGTCTGTCTGAGGTATTTTCTCTGTTAGGAAGTTGTTTTCTGTCGTATTAGCTAAATTGCAGCTGCTTCATTGTGACTTCCACAGCTTGAATTTCCAACTCGGTCATTTATCTGCCATGGTTGCAAAAAATTTATATAGAGAATTAGCAGTTAAGTATAATTCACGATTTAAAATTATTAAAAATACTTATACATCCATTAAGTCAATACGACAGAAATTAATCACATGTCAACAAGTAAATATTAAGCTAAACTGAACAAAAGTGTCACTGCATCCCATATGGGGACCAAAGCCACCTGTTTTCCTGTTTTCATGGCTGAGGGTGTGAAACATGTATCCCGGTTAGATGGTCAATTTAACGTAAAACCCCCACTGTTTAGTACTCAAGCCTGCTTGGTACTCAGTTTCATCAACCCATTCAAAGGGATGAACGCTGAGTTTACCTTGCCCAACCCAAGGACAAAACCTCAGGCCTGTGCTTTGAAAGCGCCAAGTACGCCAACGAGCTTCATTATAAATAATATCGAAAAAAAAACCTTGACCAAAACAATCCCTTTTTTTTCTTACTTACGATGGGTTCCTCTGTGCATCCAATAGAAACCAAGATCAGTGAGAACCATGCAAAGCAGCCAAGTCCACGGCGAATTCCAAGGTAAATTGTAAATTCTCCAGTTGGTGTAGATCCAAGTGTAAAGTAATAGCTCAGTCCCAACTACTGGTATTCTGCAATTAAAATAATTAATATTATTTCAACTGAAAAAAGACGAATTTAATATGACCCACATTATATACTCATTTAATGCTTTAGCTACCATCCACTTGAATCTAGAAAATTAACAGATTATATAGAAATTCTTAAACTCCCAAGATTGAAGACTCAAGCAATTGTAGGCTTCATTACTGAGCACTATCATTTCGGGAAACACCTTCATACAATGGGACTTTTTAAACAGGAACCAATTTGTAGGAAATGCCACGTAGGGATAGAATCAGCTCATCATATCCTATATGAGTGTGATGCTCTTGCCCTTACAAGATTCATTACTCTAGGTAATCCATATCCTAAAGAGTTACACCTAAACTCCATTAAGGGCCTATCAGACTTTATAAATAAAGTAGGTGACCTAGGACAATGGAACTAGGAAAAAATTGGGCTTGGAGCATGGTACAAAATGCAACAATGCAGAGGTGCCACATATCTGACAAGCTCAAGAAGAAGAACAGATTATATATCTGTGGTAAATGTTTTTAGCCCTTTAGATACCACACCTATATATTACAGGTGTGCTATTTAGAAGATTAAAATATATACATAATTCAATGTCTATGAATAACAAAATAAAATAGCTGTATCTTTTTTTTTTTTTTTTTTTTTGCTTAATAAAGTAAAATTAAAAAATTATAATTGAAGATTTTTTCCTTTAACCATACAGTGGTTGTTTCTTTCGTTACAGTTGAGATCATGTGTAGGTCACTTTATTTTATTTATGATCGGTCAGTGAGTTAAACAAATAATCGTTTTCACCAATCATGTTGAATATACAATTTTGTCCACCCGTCAAAAACAAGTCAATGTGTCAGTGGGATGAGCTCTTCAGAGAGCAGTTGGAAATAAAATGTTGGCCAATATCTTAGTGGGATGGGATATTTTATATAGTATTGGAGATTTGTCTCTCTTGATACCGCTATTCAAAAATAAATACTCATGAATCATTCAGTAAAGATAAATTTATTTTATGTGGCATGTAAAGCACATTAAATATTAATATTGGATTGTTTATGCAATTAATAAATTATAACATCTACTTTATGGTTAGTTTAAATTGACAAGGATGATTTAAATGTTTTAATATTTTTTTTGCGCTTAGTAAAGTAAAAAAAAAAAAATTATTGAAAAAATGACTTGTAATTAATAAATAGAGATACTTGTTAATAGAATTATTTTTCAAATAAACAATCAAAACTTTTAAGCCCATAAATACAATGACACTTTAGTTAAACTAAAACATGCAGTGATCATGTCTTACTTGAATATTTCGACTAGGATACCTTGACAGATATTTGTGATGGAATCGTTCATTCGCATCAGCTTTTTGCCTCGCACGAGGTGCAAAAACTGTTCAAAAATGATGACAAATATGAAAGCAGGAGTCACCTAAAAAAATCAAATTCTGCAGTTTTAAAAATAGTAAGTTCATTTTCAAAAAGACAATATAACACAAGAACTAATACTGAAGCTGTTTCCACATATTTTAAGATATTTTTTGATGGAGTGTTCAGAAAAAAATTACATTCATATTTTGTGTTTTAAATGCTCAGTTTGATAGCCCTTGTTTTTAACAATCATTCTACATTGTAATTTTCATGTTAATGATGCTTTTTGAAGTACTGGAAGAGCTCTTGAACGACTTTTCAAAGTCCACAAAGCATTGTAGGTCAACACTTGGGTAATGCAGATTTTTAGAGTCCAAAAGCACACGATTCTATTGGTGATTGGTTATTAAATTAATCAGAAATATTATATACTTTTAGTTCTCGTTTTGTTTTATTTTACCTATAAAAACAATTGATTGTGATACGTGTGTTTGCTTGCTTTGTTTTGACTTTTCTTACTTGCTTTGTTTTTGATTTGTTTTGCTTATTTTGTTCAACGGATAAAGACCTGGAATGTTGTATTTAAAAATTGGAGTTAAACTATGTTCTCGATAGTATTTAGAATTGGTTTTGATACTTTTGTCATTTTATTTTTTACTTTAACTCTTGTCTTTGTATGAAAAACAATAGACAGTCAAAAATCCTTTAGAATAACTTTTATTCTTTGAACTATGTAACATATTTTTTCTCCTCTTTTATAATAATAAATTTATCTTTTTCCTGCAGTCAAAGTTTCCTCTATTGTTACAATATTTTTCCAGTTTTCTCCAGATAAATGTTTTTCATAAGGGATTCTGCAGCGTGTTTAACATTCATAAAAATAACACAGAAAAATATGACATTTCCCACCCCCTTTTTTATGATTCAAATGACGGATGATTTATTAACAGTTAAAACTGAGCAGTTCTATGCATTTGTAATACACTTTTGTGTTCGAGAGTTTTCCTTAGCATTAAAGATCTTACTTGCAACATTAGGAATACTAAGTCTTTTCTTTGAATATATGTTAGAAAATTTTTTTACCTGTAAATAGCAGACTTTTCACTAATTTTGTCTTTATTATTGATAATATTCTCTATCATGGATTTAGGTACAGTTTTACAGTGTTTTGGAATTACAGAATAACTCGCTTCGGAAAGTGTGTAAGCGTATTATTTCCTCCATTGCCTTTCTAAAAGTGAAATTTTGAGAAAAAAAAATTCTACGTATTAAACGATAAATAATGTCAAAAATATAATTGTTATGAGAATAAAATTTTCCATACAGACAACATTTTCATATGAAGAAACAAAATCGTCTTAAAAATGTGCGACCAGCCTTTGTATTCCTATTACTGTTTCATGATAAATTTTTAAAATTACTTTAAGATTTAGCACTTTAAAGTACAAACTTTCTAATTTAACAAAAAAATGTGAACATATTTTCCTATATTTATGAAAAAAAATACTCTGGTGTGTCAACCAATAAATTCAAAAATCAAAGAAATACCAATTAATATGTAATTTGGTAAACTTAGGGGGGGGAAATAATAATTTTACAATAAAATAATTAATAAATATATCAAAAAAATAGCATTTAATATCTAAGAATAGTAAACTAAGATAAAAACAATAATAATTTTGTATTAAAATAATAAAATGTATCAAAGAAATAGCAATCAATATCTAAGAACCGTAAACTAAGGGAAAAACAATAATAATTTTGTAATAAAATGATAAATCAATATATCAAAAAAATAGCAATTAATATCTATAAATCGTAAACTGTGAGAAAAACAATAATAATTTTATATTAGTTTGGGGAAAAAGTTATCCATTATTTTTTCGGTAGACGTCTGTAGTGATCGCTATCTCGTGAGGTATCTATCAAACAATTTCTGTTTTAAACCTTTTTACTGTTTTAAACCTTTTTACAAAGCGAATCTGAAAGAAGTTACAAAAAGTTCACGTAAAAATAATGGATTTCTTTTTCCCCAAACTAATATTAAAATATATAATCAAAGAGAAACTTTAACGTGAGCGTGAAAGAGAAGAAGTTTAAATTAAAAATTAAATAATAGCAAAAAAAATGTGATTTCAACAATAAAATGTAAAAAAAAAAAAAAAAAAAAAAAAAAAAAAAAAAAAAAAAAAAAAAAAGATATATAAAATATAAAGAAAATATAATAAAATGTAAAAAAAAAAAATAAGGTAAATAAAGTATAAAAACACACAAATAACTTTTCAAGATACTCTAATTTAAATATTATATTTTTATGTTTTTTTTATGATTATTATAAAATCATAAGATATTCCATGAAATGTGCTGAGTAAAAAAGAGATTCTGCAAAAGATCAAAAACGTATCTTAAATTTCCTTAAACGTAGATGCTGCTATTAAAAAATTTAACATTTGAATTAAAGATGTGAGACCTATTCAATAATAATTTTTGAATTTCAATACATTCATATAATTTTTCCTATGCTTTTTTCAAAGTATAAGGAAATTACTTCAAAATTAAAATTTGGAATTATTTCTAAATTTAAAATAGGTTAAAAACAATCATATAATACTCAAATTTATAATTTTAGAATTAATTAAATTAAATCTACAATACTTTATTTTAAAATGTTAATGTGCATTTTTAAATAATTGTATAAAAATTTTAAATAATTATTTATTCTAAATCATTTAACAATTAAAAGTTTAATTAATTTAATTCAAAATAATTAATTAGTTTAGAATAAATTATTTTACTAAAATAAATTATTCTAACTAATTAAATAAATTTTTAAAGTGCAAAATTACTAATTTAATGTATAAAATTACTAATTACAAATTATTCAATTTAATTATAATTTTTTTTAATTTAATATATTCTATTCATTAATCATAAATTTTTATTAATTTTTTATTAATTATTAATTTAATAATAAATAATGTATAAAATTACTAATTTAAATAATTAAATATAAAATTATTTAATTTTTAATTAAATAATTAATTTAAAATTACATTTTAAATCACTAATTAATTTTAAATTTATTTAACTAAATTTGGAATTACTTCAGCAAAGTATAATTAATTAATTTTAAAATTATTTTATTAATTTCACTATTTTGATTTAACAATTAATTAAATTTGTTTTAAAAAGAATTTATTTATTTCAAAATAATTAATTAATTTCAATTAGTTTATTCAAAAATTAATTTTATTAATTTCGATTAAATATTTATAAATAATATTGAATTAATGAATTTGAAAAAGTACGTAATTCAAAATTAATATTTTTACAATAAATTAATTTCAAATAAGAATCGTTCATTTCGATATACCATTAGAATGGCTATCGAAATGTACTAAAGTTAGAATGATCCAATATTTGATAATTCATCATTACTTAAATAGGTTAGTTTTAAGTTCACAAATATCTTACTTCTTTATAGTAATCCGGCACATCTTTAACATTCTCAAACAAATGATCTCTTGGGTCCATAAAATACCACATGTACCCCAGGCTTTTCATGAAATTTCTGATATCTATGTTAAAAAAATTAATCATGATTGTTTTTTCTCTGATAGAAATTAGAATCAAAATGTGGCGACTTTCTTCGAGTATTGCCAACCAAAGGAATCGACTTGTTCCATGGGCGATAGTTAATAATTCTGCTTCTTCACACGGACCTTCAACCTAGAAGATTGCGAAAGAGAAAGCAAACACTTCTGATGTTTGCTCAAATAATAGAAAGTCCATGTCACACTGGGAGAGCTGAAGTGAAATGACGAGAGAGTGAAAGAATAACGACTGAATAAGGTTCTTTTTTACTTCCATGGTCTTCTCCAAGATCACATCTAAATGCGAAAGAGCCACTTAGTTATTCATTTTAATGATCGCGACCTTGAAATTGAAAGGTATGTCAATAACTGCCTCCCATAAAATAAAAAAAAGATGTTTTATAACCTTGTTTTAGTATAAATACACATACTTTATTTTAAATCTTCCAAAGAACAGTTTAATTACAATTCAAACAAAAAATTGCAGATGGGAATAGAAAATATTACGTTTCTGGGAAGTATTTCTTCAAATATTCACCGATTATTAGCATAATTTTCGTTTTAAGCACCTTCAACAATATTAAATGAAGGCATGACATGAACTTATTACACGAGTTCTTTCCTCAATTAAAAACCTTTTAAACTAATTTTGCAGGCTGCGGTTATTGCTCAAGAAACACGGTATTTGGAAAGACAATAAGTTTGACGACCATTTAGAAAGCTGCAAAAGTGTCATATGAAATGCAAAGTTTAAATAGCAAAATTTGCTACCATTGCCTTATAAATTGTTTAGAGGATGCTGTGAAAAACTTAAATTTTAACTTATATTTTAATTAACTAAACTCTTTATAATGTTTATAATATCTAAAAGCTTTAGAGATGCATATATTACTTTAAATATAATTTTTTTTAATTATCTCATAGCTATATAATATGTGTGTGTGTGTGTGTGTGTGTGTGTGTGTGTGTGTGTGTGTGTGT
>JAPDSC010010119.1:200161-240486 GCA_026290005.1 Latrodectus geometricus | reverse complement strand
GTGTGTGTGTGTGTGTGTGTGTGTGTGTGTGTGTGTGTGTGTGTGTGCGCGCGCGCGCGCGCTTAAATAAGCTTTAAATCTCTCTCGGTGAGTAATTGAATTTCTTTTTGGTTTTATCAATCGTGTTTTTCCAAAAACTTGGAATTTTTAGCATTTACATAGGTTTGCTTTATTAATTTTTGTCATGGAGCTATATATAAATATTGAGATGTTTATTACCTGTCAGATTTTGAATCAATACAGAAAACCAGTTTACCAAGTTGTGAAAATTATGTATTCTAAAATATCATATGTACTTACAAAAAAAAAAATACGATAAAATAAAAATATTAATTAAAATCATCTTTGAAAAAAAATTGAGAGTAATTAAAATTTTAATGAGAATTAGTTTAATTTGATGTTTTGTATATATTGAAAGCATCTCTTTACCATAAATCCGATTTTTTAGGGATTAAGTTTTTGATACTCTAAATTCTTACAGGTAAATTTAATTCCCGCTGCCTTGCAAATTTCTATATGAACATTCTTAGCAAAAGGGGAGCGTATTAAAATTTATTAACGAAACCTTAAAATATTTTACATATGGTGACCACCACAGTATTTTTAAACTGTAACTAACTATAATAGACATATGTATCATTCTTTAACGTTCCAACACATCAAGAAAGTATAGATTTTTGAAAAAGATCCCGCAGCCAAAATGGAAGAAAGACAACGTGCCAAGAATAAAAGTGATGAATGCCGTTTTCTTCAAAAATTCAGGACTAATTCATCTACTATGAACATCCTACTTCTATGCATGAAATTATTCTTGTACTATGTATGACTTTTGGCTATTTTTTTAATCTAAAAACGAATTTATACGAACACCATTTTCATTCCGAAGATAAAACTAATGGACTATAAAAGATTTTTTAATCGATTACAAGGAATGAATAACTTGAGGTATTTAATCCTTGCAAAATTCGTTTACAAAAATGCATTGATGCTGGCAGGCACTTAGAATTTAACAATATCTCAAAAATTTCAGAATAACCCTCATACGCATACATATTACAACTCATACCATAAGATTAAATAGAACATATCATAAAGTTGGTTATCCAAGTATCGAAAACATCTTTGATTTAATTTTAAAAAAATCCTTCGTATTCATATGATAATTTTTGGCATATAATATAGTTTGTATTCGCCTAGAATTCGATTCATATAAATGATACATATTGTTTAATGGAATATTGCATCATTCTTCGTGGAGATAATGTGAAAGTTCTGGGAAAGAAGCCAGTGGAGGATATCGATTCCGTATTGAACGCTTTAAAAATCATAATGGCTCGATCATATTAAAATCTGATGACTGTGTGGGCCATGGTGGATTTTAACTCATTCTAGTGTTTATCAAACCATGATTGGACCATTCCTGCAGCATGAATAAGTGCATTATCATCTTGAAAAATTCCATCTCAATCAAGAAACAAAGTATGCATCATAGGATGATCCTTATCAAATAAAATTTATCCATAATTCTGCCCAGTGATCCTTCCTTTCAGGGTTATGATTGGTCCAGAGGAAAACACGACACGATTGCTCATGTGATAGATCCACCTTCATGCTTAACAATAAGAAGGAGATAATCATGATCATACGTTTGTGCGGGTGACCTCCAAAGTGCATCCGTCCTGCTGTAATGAGAAGTGTAAAAGACGATACATCAGATCATATTACTATCTTTCACTTATTAATCGACCATGTTTCGTGAGTGTGACATCATTGTAGACGGCGTTTGGTATTAGCAACTATGTCAGATGGATTGGGAATCACTGGCGCTTGCATAAATATTCCGCTTGTGAAGATGTGGGGAATTCCCCATTACTATCCATACAGATGGCAACACCTACTCGTTAATTCGAACTTTTTCCAGGCTGTTTAGGACTGGCAGAAAAGAACCAGTTGGATTCTTGCTCGTGTGCCCGTTGCACACTGGTTTAATCTTGCTACCTTCATCTGTATAATTATGTGTCGTCAATTAAATGAGTTTTTAAACTTATGTTGCGTAATTAATAATAGTCTGTATACTAATTAATATACAGTAATTACTGTATAATTAATAAATATACAGTAATCGCTTGAATTAGTTCTAATATTCGGTAACTATTAAGGTGGTGTCATACTGTAATCATTGATTCTGGTGAATCCAGATACTGATTGAACTCTGAGGTCAATACCCGTCCGCTCAGTACACATCGGTCTTTCCCTGAGCTTCCCTTTCTTTCCACTTATTAATTTTTAAATCTTTTCTTGCCGCCTTGTGTATATGCTGCCATGACACCGTACCTCTAGAAACGCCTAAAAGTTGAGATGTTTCGGTCAGAATTGAATGGGTTCCTAGATTTTGGGCCTCTTTTAAAATCTGAGAGTTCCGAAATTTTACCCTTTTGAAAAAATTCAAGCTTTATAGAACTTCAATAAAGCTACCATATATTACTAAAATATATGCATATCTATTTATACAGAAAAATTGGTAACTATTATTATATCGTAATGTTCACACTAAGCTCATTCAAATGTCATCACAGGTATTTTCATTATTTTGATAACCACCTGTATAGTAATGTTATTAAAGTAAAAATTTATGTTTCTAATTCCTTAATTATTTATTGTCAAAAGTAAATTAATAGAAAAATAAGAGAAACTGAAACAAAAGATTTTTGATGTTATCATGAAAAAAGCAGTAATTCCTTCTTTTTTTTTTTTTTTTTTTCAGATTGAAAAATTGGTAATACATAAATTGGTCATGCAGTTTAATACATACGATTTAAATACCAATTGTGAAAAATCTTTTTTAATTTTTTTTTTTTTTTTTTTTTTTTTTTTTTTTTTTTTTTTTTTTTAGGAAATGTATATTTGAAGATGAAACATTTTTATGTGAATCATAGTTGCTTATAATAAATCTTTCAAGCAAATTAACTTTGATTAGAAGTTATAATTAACATTCTTCCATAAATTTCAGCAAGTTGATTTCATTAGGACGAATATAGAATCTCTATTTCAGAAAGTAGGAGAAATTCAGAATTTCAAGCCAAGTCAGGTATAAATACCGCTGGATATCATAGGATAGTTAATAGGATGACAATCAATCTTGAATGGTGCATAGAAGCTGCTGTCTGTCTGAGATATTTGAGACTTCTGTGTTGGACTGAATTTCTTGTCATATTAGCAGAATTAGAGAATTATGTAATTGTAATTTCTACAGCTGGAATTTCCTGTATCTTGTTGAATTTGCTACAAATTTAAGTTTTGTGATTTTTAAATATATATATTAGGTTGGGGAAAAAGAAGTCCATTATTTTTACGTGAACTTTATGTAACTTCTTTTGGATTCACTTTGTAAAAAGGTTTAAAACAGCTTTCATGTAGATTTTTAGGTCTTGCGCGTTACGACTGCTGACATGCGGTTAACTTCCATCATTTTTGATATTTTATAGACATTCTCGACGATGTTGTATCTATGCGAGGTGCATCTTTGGCATCCAAATACCCAAACGGAATCGAAGAAACCAAAATTGTGCGTAACTGGTTGTTACAGTCATATATAGGACGATAAATACCTTTCACAATTTTAGCCACCTGGCTTTCTTTTTCGCCGTTATAAGAGAAAAATGAAAATGTATCGAATTTTCTGTTTGTTGTCTTCCATTTTTAAAACCTTGTACTCGTAACTGATTGAATCAAACAAAAAAACCGCAAGAGAATATTTTAGTGTCAAATGTCACCTTTCCAACGAGCATAAATTTGAAATTGTTTGATAGATATCTCACGAGATATCGATCACTACAGACGTCTACCGAAAAAATAATAAATTACTTTTTCCTTAACCTAATATATATTATTAAATAGAAGTATATATATCCAAATCAGATAATGTTCGCGACCTACAAAAAAAAAGTTTTTTAATCATCAATTAAAATTGTGTCAGTCTACCAAGCACCACCACTACGATAATTGAAATCAAACTTTTGTGTTGTTATAATCGATCATATTTTAAAATTTTGTTCGAATTTATGAAATTATAGAGATAAATTGGAATAAAAAATAAACAATCTTAATAAGCGATCTTGTTTTCTAGTTTTTCTTTTCATATTCTGAAATAAATTATAATTCTTAAGTGTTTTAAGAGTTATTATAACTTTTTTATGTTGTGTATCATGGAGAAATTCACCTCAGGTGGTTTATCAAAATAATCATTTCCTAACGATGTAAGAAAAAAGGTGGGAATTTCTGATCCAGATGAATTACTTTACATCTTTTTGCTTTACAGTGTATGTCGCAACACTTAAGTTTACTTTTTTCTAGGTTAATGGTGATGACATATTCTTGTTTGAAAGTTTGGTCAAACATGGCTGTATATATGACCTACAGAAATTATTCCAGGTATTTCATAAGACGTTTTAAAACAAACAATTGAGAAATGTTTTCTTTACATTAATTCGTATATATCGGCAATAAAATATATTTTTTTATTTAATTAAATCATAAAATATATTTTCTGAAAATAAAATGAACTTTAAAAGTAATGATATTAATTGCGGCAAAAAAATTGCTTATAAAAACCATCAACATAACTATAATATAAAATATTTGTCATAACTTAGTATAACATCGAGGTCTTCGGCGTGGAAGTTTTGGGGTTTGATCCCAGCCACCATTGAACAGCCAAAGATTGTTTTTGTTTGATGATATAGTTGAAATATATGATATATCGTTTTGTAAATGGAAATAGTTGAACAATAATAGAAGAAAAGTTTTTACATTTTACGAGCATAATTGTCGGGGTGTATACTTAAGCGTTTTCTAGGTTTTCACTCTGGGGAAACAGGATTATCTTGAAGTTTTCTTACAAGGCGTTCCTCGGTAAATGAACAAATCCCTGACAATGCCCTCCTGCCAGTGGCAAATACTTAAAGAATGCACTGTTGAAATAATTTGGTATCAATAAGCGCTTCAGACTAGAGTTCGGCGCAGCTTGTCCTTTTTGGACCTTGCGCCACAAAACCCAACCAACCAACCATCAGACTAGAGCTCTTAAATGAGTCAGCTAGCAAATTAGGGATAAAGGAAAATTAATTATTTTTCATTTATTAACTGTATTTTTTTAATTAAAAAGAAACGTATTTAAATCACTGCTTAAATTTTGGTATTATTTCTGAATTAGGCTTTCTAGAAGAAAAGATAACTTTAAATGAGCACTTCCACCGCAAAAATCCTGGTTGGGTAAGTCATTGTTCTCATTATGTGATCTATGGAAAACTAAAAGTGGCAGGAGTACTTTGAATAAGAAGTAGTTTCAATGTCCTCCAAGTGAAATCCTACTTCTGAGAGGACATAACGCCAATACTCTCCAATGCTTAAGTATTGGCGAGTCTTCCGTTTGGCTCTGGCTGGGCTCCAATGGCTCTGTAGCTTCTGTGACCTCTACATTTCTTCTTTTAAGGCCTGTTTACACGCTCCGAGTTTCTCGTCCGAACTTACTCGGATCTTGTTGCCATCATGAAATCAGAGTATGTAAACACGTTCTCGGAGATCGCGATCCGATCTCGGAAAAAAGTAAAACATGTGCTACTTTTTCATCCGAGATTTTGTCCACAGCCAATCAGCTTTATGGAAGAGTGACGTCATCGGAAGATTCGAAAATCAAATTTTTCTTGCAAGCGATCAGTTATAAAATGAATTGGAGTAAAGAAAACATCGAAATTTTAATTAAAGAATACAGGATGAGGCCATATCTATATAATTTTTATTTCGTCATTCATATTAAAAAACAAAAAAAGAAAGCACAAATTAAATATTGAATTCAAAAGACACAACGTCTGTAAACAAAACATCAACCAATGAAACTACGATAGAAATTAAAATATTGACTGCGAGAAATCGTATCATGTAAACATTTTCGAATCCGAGAAACCGATTTCTCGGTGTTGATGACGTCATATTGCTAACTCCGACGAGAAACTCGGAGCGTGTAAACAGGCCTTAAGTGTGGCTTGGATGTTGGAGAGAAGGGTGCCAGATCAGGTGTGACCTCTTCCCCTGACCGTGATTCAAAATTAGGAGGCATTTAATGATGGGCGAGTATTCCAAATCCGTTAACCTTAAGGTATAGTCTGGAGCTCACCTGCACCGCTATGTATGTATGTTTGGTCCCTGCTTCTAAATGATGAAGATTCCCACGTGAAGCTTTCACTTAATTGTTAGTGTACTAGTGCAAATATTAAGAAATATTCCTGAAATATGTAAAAGTGAGCTTCTTTCAGCAGAATAAGTATTACGTTTTCGATAAATGGCTGTATGGACCGATATCTCTTAAAGTATTGATCAAACAATCTCAGCTTCATGCTAATTGGAAAGATAAGGTTTCACCAACTTCCCAACGAGCACCAAAATTTTCTTTGTTTTTTGTTTGGTCCGTTCAATCGTGAGTTAAAAGGTGTTAAAAATGAAAGTCAACAAAAAAAAATTTAGAACCTTATAGTTTTTCTTTGATAAAGACGAAAATGTAAATCAGGTGGCTGAAATTATGCATGGTATTTATATATATCGTTCTGATACTGTAACAGCCAATTACGTAAAATTTTGATTTTGTGGATTCCGCTAAAGTATTTTTGATGTTAATGATGCACGTCGTTGTAGAAAATATCGATAAAATCAAAGAAATGATCGAAGTTGGATGGCATGTTATCAGTTGTAACATCCCCAGAAACTAAAGATTGATCCTAAAATAGCTTTAAAGTATTTGCACTAAGCGAATCCGAAACATGTTGAATAAAGCTTTGAAATTCAAATAAAAATAATGGATTTGTTTTTACCCAATTGAATATGTTCGACTGGACTTAAATATCACCAAATCTTCATCGCGAAAATTCAAAAGCCTAACAATCATCGACAACATTTACGATAATGTTAAAAGGAAGAGATTTCCGAAATTTATATATTATTGAATATGACATTGTATGAATTAAAAAATTGCAGTTAAATTGCAGGATAAGATTAAATTAGTCACGTTTATACAAGATTCAAAAGTGGTCACGCACAAATATACAATGCAAACAATCGTTGCTTCATACAAAGGAGTTACGTAATAAACTTGTTGCTTTGAAGCTATTTCAAATTACGTCAATGAAGTCATTCCTATATGAATGTTTTCCGTCTAGACACTGCGATCTTTCGCTGGAATTGAGAATATAGCAATCAAACTTTGCATTTAAAAGGAAGCAACTGTTCGCCAATTACATTGTTTTCAAATACTCTGCGACATGTTAAAGAATAAAACAATCACACACATCGAATGCAATTTAAAAAGTAGAACCACACAAATCAAAAACTTATTATAAAGGTCAATTTCTCTCGGTCCTTTAGAATTTTAGATTATTCACATCCAGTTGCGTATGCTTCACTATAAAAAGGTTCTCCAAGTTCAGCCACGGATGCTCAATTTTAATGCGAAATATTCAGAATAGCAACGAACCATAATTTACGTCATCTGTAAAATATATGTATATATACATATACACATATATCAAGTGTATGCAAGAAAACATGAAAAGAAATTATTCATACAAAAAGACAATACTTACTTTCATTTTATTGATTCCATTTTACCAAACAACTTTCTACAGCTCAAATCGTGTCCAGTTTTAAATTTTTGGAGCGAACCGACTAATACTTTGAAAAGTTTTGTTTAGTTTCATAGCATAGTATTCGGGTTTCTATTTAATGATATTACCATCAACAGGAATGTTCATTCCTCTCTTTTTTTCTGAGCAAAGCTTCTTCCAGTTTAAGATGTTAAGCTTCTCTTCTATGTTTTCAAGAGGAAGCATTTTTGATGGTACTGTTTATTTTTTCATCTACTTCTTTCAGAATTTTGTTTACCTCAATTGTTTAATATATTTGTTTCTTTAACTGCAACAAACCCTCTACGAAACCGGCTCAATCTCGACAAACAAAACATAAATTAAGAAAACAAAGAAACTTAAACTTTTCGAGTTTTTCATCTTTTCTATTTCTAACGTAGGGGCAAAGAATATTTTTTTCCCTTTCCGTGTTTTTACGTAAAGGCAGCACAGAAGTAATGCAGTTCTTTCCCATCAAATGTCTGATAACCTTCGACTATTGTTCCCACTATTTATAGAATGCTTGCATATGTTGCTTTATTGTTCAAGAATGGATCAAGTTCTCAGATGTTATATAAAAAGGAAATCAAACAATAAAAACATTTAAATCGTCTTTGCCAATTTAAACTAACCATAAAGTGGAAGTTATGATTTATTTATTGCGTCATAAACAATCAAATATTAATACTTAATGTGCTTTACATACATGAAATTAATTTATCTTTACTTAATGATGAATAAGTATTTATTTTTGAATAGCGGTATCAAGAGAGACAAATCTCCAATAATATATAAAATAACCAATCCCACTAAGATATTGGCCAACATTTTCTTTCCAAGTGCTCACTGAAGAGCTCATCCCACTAAAACATTGACTTCTTTTTGATGGGTGGACAAAATTGTATATTCAACATTATGGGTGAAAACAAATATTTATTTCACTCACAGACCAATTATTTGTAAAATAAAGTGACGTACACATGATCTCAACTGTAACGAAAGAAACAACCACTTCATGTTTAATAAAAATACCAAATATTAAATTTAAAAAAAAAAAAAAAAAAAAAAAAAAAAAAAAACTATTTGTTAGAAATGAAAGTTCGCAAAAAGGAAATTTTTCAAAACTTTAGTTCGTAAATAGGAGTTAAACTTATCATTGTGATTATGCTATCAGGGTAGGGACCAGCCACAAGTTTGTAAAAACACTAGTTTCGTATATTGGAGGTTCCTAAAAAACGAGCGTTTACTGTATATATAAACATGCATATATATATATATTAGGTTGGGGAAAAAGTAATCCATTATTTTTCGGTAGACGTCTGTAGGGATCGATATCTCGTGAGGTATCTATCAAACAATTTCAGATTTATGCTCGTTGGAAAGGTGACATTTGACACTAAAATATCCTCTTGCGGTTTTTTGTTTGATTCATTCAGTTACGAGTACAAGGTTTTAAAAATGGAAGACAACCAACAGAAAATTCGATACATTTTCGTTTTTCTCTTGTGACGGCGAAAAAGATAGCCGGGTGGCTAAAATTGTGAAAGGTGTTTATCGTCCTATATAAGACTGTAACAACCAGTTACGTACAATTTTTGTTTCGTCGATTCCGTTCGGGTATTTTTGATGTTAGAGATGCACCTCGCATGTGGATACAGCATCGTCGAAAAAGTCTATAAAATATCAAAAATGATCTAAGTTAACCGCATGTCAGCAGTCGTAACGCGCAAGACCTAAAAATCTACATGAAAGATGTTTTAAACCTTTTTACAAAGTGAATCCAAAAGAAGTTACATAAAGTTCACGTAAAAATAATGGATTTCTTTTTCCCCAAACTAATATATAAATACACACGAAAATATTTTTTTTAAAAAAATAATTTTATTGAAATAGATTAATTTCGAATTCCTGAATAAAAATAGGTGTGACAATAATTGTTCCACACTAAACGATAATAGAAACTGAAGAAATGACGCATATCTTATTGTAATTTACAGTTCATGTGAATTATACACAATGCACTGCGTGACATAAGGTGTATATTCTGGTGAATATTTGTGTTTACTATATAATATCCAATCTAGGAAGATATTTCAAAAAGAAATAATAGTTGAAAATGCAAGCCACTTTACATCCTTGCTAAAACGGTCCTTATGACATAAGAGCTACTACGCATTTACTCTAGCGTTCATTAAATCTATTGTTCGCTGACGAACATGATTAGGGAGTCAAAGAATTGAGGCCTGACTTTTTGTTTTGAATTTGCTAAAAAAAATTAAGTTGAATAACTTCTAAAACGATGATTGCCATAAACATGAATAAAGTTAGCGAATGTTGAAAAGAATGCTAATTTGAAACTTTTATTAGAATCTGAAAACTACAATCACTACAGATATAAAAAAAGATTGAGGCATGAACGCAAGAATATTAATTTGAAGATGTGCAAGAATTTAAAAATATTAATCATCCATTTCCATTACATTTTATATCACACAGATCTTTTTATTATTAAGCCTGTAAATTGCATTTGACCTTTCTACTGGCCGTGTCAGTACATGCATATCAAATTAGTGTACTGGATTATTCACTCAACTAGAGGTTGATGTTAAAAAAATGGAACTTATAAGTCAAACTGTATTGATTTTAAGTTGTCTTTAAAGCAGCCTACAAAGTGAAAGGCATTTTTTCCCCTCTATGATAAAAAGTACTTTTTACAGTAAATCATGTTTTAAAAATTTACAATTTTTTTTTCAACAAATGATGTCGTATTTCTTTTAAATTTTAATATAAATATTTCCTTCTTATAATTACACACCATTTATTTTAACTATAAAACTTATATTCTCATGTTCATTAATTTAAGTAAAAATAATTTTAATAACGAATTTCTTTAAGTACTGATCTATTATTATATAAATTTAAAAAATCTCACATTTTTTTTTCAACCATTAAATATTTGATTTATATTAACTATTTTGGCAGCAGTTATCTGAAAAACAAAATTTTTTTTTATAAAATTAATGCAAGGCAATCAGTATATTTCTAAATGTTTCAAATTCTGTATATTTTAAGGGTGCAATTTTACTTCAAATATTATTTTCACACATTTCATACTTTAAAAAATATTAAATATATTTTATTGATAATTATGTACATAAGTTCATGAAATATCTGGATCAAGAAATTATTTCCCTCAAGAAAACTCTCATTTGGCTCTTTTATTAAGACATTTCTTTTAATCATCTATATATTGACAGTGGATCAAAAAAAAAATAATTAATTTCATGATTTCTTTCCATTTAGAAAAATTCGATGTATCTGAACTATTTTCACTTTGTAATGAATTTGTTATTTTTTAGCAGGAATTTGTAATAAAATTTCACAACCGTATTTTCTATAAATAGTAACATGGATCTTTCCACTGTAATTCATTTTTTTATAAAGTAGAATCCCATTCATTCGGCTTGACTTGGCCCAATTTTTTTTATTTAAAACAAATTGCATAAGTGAGATTCATTATCTTGAGATTTTGGACAGTTAATATAATTAATAACATAAATACACTTTTAAAATTTAAAAAATCATTGATGTATGAAATACAGGCTGTAAGCGGTATAAGCAATATTACGAATGGTTAAAAATCATTAATTAAATCAAATTGATTAAATTTTAGTTTTATAGATCATTAAAAAAAGTATTTTCTGTAAATAAAAAAATCAAAATAATTATTGCTCAAATTGTCTCAGATAAGCGAGCTAGCGATGTTATATTAATTATTAATAGGACCTTAATGATTAAATAATTATTTAAAATTGAGTAATATTAAACTTAGTAACACAACAGCCCAGGGGGGGGGCACTAAGTGCCAATATCTGTTTTCTTGACCCAGGACTCTGGATTCCGAAGCAAATGTCTTAAAAATACATTCAAGCTAGCTCCAAGAGCCCGAGTCACTGTATTCCACTTAGATCATCTCACAACTACAGTTACAGTTGACCCCTGAGTTACAATCTGCTTGCTTTGTTTAGATTCTAACAGACAGAAACGTGCGCTTGAAAGATTTCGGGGATCTTTTTTTAAAAAGAAATTACCTTTTAATACCTAAAATAATCAAAAACTCATTTCTGACAGAAGTTTCAGTTTAAACATGAAAACATGAAGTTCTATAATTTAATGCATGGCAGAGAGTGCTCATTACAAAATATATTCTAATCTGGTTATAAACTGAAGATAAATAATTAAATTAATGAAATGAAAACAAAAGCGGAACTAATAGATAACTTTTTCTTCATGACAAAGCTAAGATAATCTGATGCTGTAAAAATTTTTACTTTAATCCTGATCGTTATGCACAGATATTTTTAATCCTTCTTTGCATGATTTTTTCTTTATTGGTGAAATAAATCAAGTTGATATAATTCATGTTCAAAATTAAAGGAAAAAGGGTTAAAAAATCTTAGTATATATTTATAGTATAAATTTAGCAAAAAACAATATGCTAAAAATTTCCATCATCATCCAAAATTAGATCATTAGCTTAGTACTAAATAGAAATAAAAGAGGAAAATAACAGAAACACGTGTTACAAACCTTCCTTCCACTCATTTTCAATTTTTTAGCAATAGAAACTCTAATATAATAAAATAAAATTATAAACGAAATCATACGTTTATTGCAACTACAACAAACAGCGGAATGAGACAACTTTAAGCTCGTTTCACTGATAATGACACTTGTTTATTTTTGACAGCTATGTTTCTTTTTATGCAATGGACATTAAAAAGGTATCCAAACACGATCAACTTAAAGTGAACTTGTTTTTTTATATAATTTTTGGGCATTATAGGTTATGATGGAAATTTCCACCATTATGCAAAGAAGGGTTAAAATGAGAAAAAGAATCAAATTGAAGCGATAATTCTGTCGCAGAGTGTTATACACAGCTTAGATAAGTTCCATTAAGGCATACACACTTTTACAGGAAATACAATATCCTTTATGTTTTAAATTAATTAAAAACATGATATTCAAATTTTCGAAAGGAAACAGGTTTTGTTTTAATTAGCCAGAAACTGATATCTCAAAAAATTCCATTCCACTTCATGCAGTCATTCTCAACACACCCCAGGCGAAAATTCGTTGGACTAACAAAACAAAGATTTATTTATAAGTTAAAATATTCTCAAATTTTAGAGAAACATTCTTTTCGAGCAGGAATTGATAAATTTAATAAGATTTTAACGTTCTGATCATCAATGAATTTGCATAAACACTTAAATAGTAAATCAATGCTTTCTTTTAATCACAAATAAATATTTTAATTCAATCAAATACAAATGCAATGACTAAAGCACAAATAATATACTATTTTTTCTGTAGATAAAAGCAAAGTATAGACAAGAACGGAGAACATACAGAACATAATAATAAGCAAAAACTTTACTTATTTTAAATAGATAAAAGAATAAATCTCTCATTTATTTAAAATATGTAAAAAAAAAAATCACAATTTAAACTATTAATAAATTAGTTTATTAAACAATAAATATATTTCCTCACACTGAAAATACATTTTTGATCAAATAATATTGTTTTTAAGGAATGTACACATTTAAAGGAATGTAATGTTTATTTGGTTCCATCTAACAGAAATTTTTCAATGTTCAGCTGCATAATTTTTATCACCTCAAGATTTATATATTTACAAAATGATAATTTCTTAATTCCATGATGTGATTATTTTACTATTTACATAGCTAAAATAATAAAAGAATTCTAAACAATACATGTATACACAAACATTTAACTGACTTTAAATAAAATAAATCAAATCTACATACTGCGCACATTAACAAATAACAAAGTAACTTAACATTCTTAAGAAAATCTTCATAACATATTTTACAAAAGATAATTTGAATGGTATATTTTTGCTATACCTAAATTTCAATCTCAAAAGAATATTGGAAAACTTCAAATATTTTGAATTATGAAAAAGGAGATTTTTTTGTGTTAATTTGAATATATTTTAAATATTGTGTGCTTAAATAAAATATTTAATGAAGAAAATGTTAATAACACCTGAATACTAAATAAAAATATGAATATGTGAACACAGTTATCATCAATATTACTTGAATATAATAATTACTTGAATAAAATCATTTAAATGTTAAGCATGGAAAAATAATAAAAATAGTTGATGTAAAAGATTTTAGTAACATTTACAAAACTAAATATAATATAATTCTCAAAATATAACTTTAAGTTAATAATTGAATAATTATTAATTTAATTTATATTTATTAAATTGATTTATTTTCTCCATATTACTTAACTTTAAATTTGTTACAGTTGCGAATAATTTTTATTTGACAACAAAATATTCCAGTCATTTCAGAAATAAATGAAAGAGAAAAAGGACAACTCATTAAAAGTTTATAAAGATTTTCATACATATAAAGCAACAAGAATCACAATACTAAATACATCCAATAAAATAAATTATGTTCAAATATATTAGCCACCAAGAGTAATTGTTTTACATAACCTTCAAAATCACTTATGAATAGGAACTTACCATCTCCATTAACTATTTTCTCTACACAATTCCAAATAAATTAGTTATTTTCTACATTTAACATGATTTAATTTTAGAATAATTTAAAATAAGATCCTTTTTTTTTTTTACAATCTACTGCTAAAATTACACATACCAAAATGCATTCATGCAAATAATACAGCATAATCTAATTCTTTCACATTTTGACAACTCAAAAAATGAATCAAAAGATATAATTTTTCATCATTTCTAAAATACTTATGTCATTTATCTACGTAATTTCTTGCATTCATAGCCATTCTAATATAAGGTATATGCATTGAAATACGCACTATTTTGTTTCTTTTTACAACAACGTGAACACAGCAAATTCAAATAAAATGCATTTTTCTTCCAAAAAAATTTTGCTCATTATACATACAATTTCAAAAATCTAAATTTAGAGTATTTGATTTTTTTTTTTAATTTAAATCTACATAGGTTCCAAAAAATTCAAAGATTTTTAATAAAAAATAATTCCATGACCAGAATTATTTCTAAATTATTATTTTTTCTCTCAATTCCAATATCTTATTTTTTTAGAAAACAGCTCACAATATAAGTGAAAAAACTTGTCAATTATTTTAGCTAAAATAAATATTCCTATGAAATTTTACATATGTTTATATAAATTTACTACCTCAGAAACAAAAAAGCTAAGCAGATTTATTCAAAGTTAAACAATTCAAAGGAAATGGATTTTGGCTTTCCAAATTAATTATTATATTTTTATGTTAATACTGTTCCTACAATGTCACTGTAAAAAACCATAGCTCAGGCAATTAAAATTAATTATTGCATAGTAAAAAGCAACTTTTAGAAGCAATTTCAAACTGGACTATGATTTTTTTTAATACAAGACATATTTTGTAAATGTAATAACTGTCAGTGTCAATTCAGTAATATACTAGAAGGAAATAAGAAAATTTAATACCTAAATTTCTCTTTTAAAAATAAGGATAAGGATACATTTCCTTTTTTTAAAAAGAGAAATAATGATAAACAAAAAGAAACATAATGGTAAACAACCTTAGGTCACAATTATAAGATTTATCAATAAAATGTAAAGTTTCAGTGAGATAGATATGAGGCTTAAGATTTTATCAAGTAACAATAATGGATTTTTACTTAATATCTCAACAATGAAATGACATTATCATGTGACAGTTTTGAACATTTTATAGAATAAATAGATTAAGAATTAATCAGAGCTCGATAACCAAAATGTACATAAATTAGAGAAAATCAGAATTTTTTAATATTAATTACAATAATTCCACTCAATTGACAGTTAAATTTATTAATAGTCAATTAACTTTTTACTCAAAATATAGGTCACACACACACCAAATGTCTTGTTATAATGAAGCATAAAATTCAACTTAACAGACCAGTAAATATAGCCTAATAATCATAATATTCTTTAACTCAAATGAAAAGCAAAGGCACAATGTATACTGTTTGACTTTGTTTTCCTTTTTGGCATTCAAATTTTTTAACTGTCATTTTAAGTAATTATAAAGTTTTTACAAAAGCTATTGATTGTCTTAACTTTCGAAGATTTAAAGATATACAATACTCTTTTTCAGCTTGTAGTTTTCTTACTGCAGCTTCAAATCAGTGTTTACCCCTCACCAACTGATCATTGAAATAATTCCAAAGATTTACCTCTCCAATACTTATTTTACTGATGAATCACAATCAAAAGTGTATAGGCATGCACTTTCAAAAACTCATTAACTTTTCATAAATAATGACAACATCAAAATTGATTTCTTCTAGCATATGTATGAAAAATAACTTACTTTAGTTCAAATATATTGTATTTAAACTAATCCTGTCTATTTTGGAAAAGCTACATCAAGACTGATTATATCTAATACCTTCTTTGTTTTTGTCAAGCCATCATAATTCACAACATGTCAATTAAAAAAAAAAAAAAAAAAAAAAAAAAAAGATTTGAATTGATAATTTAAGTGATTCAGTTTTAAAATATGACCTAATTGTTATGATAAAAAATTTTTAATGAAATTTACAAAGAAATTTATAACTATGGAAATCATTACAAAACTGAAAATTCATCATTACATCATCACTTAATAAATAAAAAATAACACCAAAGAAACTACAGTATAAGAACTGAACTGAATGAGCTTTCTCATAAAATGCTCAATTTACAATTTTCTGCACTTCAGTTCATCTCCTCTTTATGAATTATAGCCTTCTCATTTTCCTGAAAAATAAAATGGTGCATTTTTATTAAAATATGAGGCTAATTTCATTGGGATGCATATAATGTTGTTTAATCTCTTCAATAGTTCCAATAAATTTGAAATCAAGTACAGAAACCTAAAATTTAATCTTAAGTTAACTTAATATTTAAAAAAATCATTCTTTAAAATCTATAGAAATGCAAAAATGTCAGTAATATTTATGTTTTTAATTATACTCTTCATAGACTCTTCAGTTTATGTTAATATAAGTTAATATAAGTTTCAGCTGGATTAGTGCTAAAACCAACAAATATCGACAAATTTACTAATTAAAGAAACTTTAAATAGTGGTTCAAAGCATTTACATAAAAATATTCTTTGATATTTAAATTAATTTTGTCAGCATATTTGATTGCAGAAAAAACATTATTCAAATTTGAATTTTAAATAAAAGTAAGTTTCATATAATCAATTTATAATAAAAACAACTAGAATGATGGTAATTAAGTTAAAATGCAAAAATATTTCTAGTATATTACAAGTGCAGCAATTTTTAATAAAAGGAAATTATTATTTTGATCTTTTCTACAGAATGACATTTATCCATAAAAAATCTTTTTATAGAAAAAAACAAAATAATCATAGTAATATTTTGATTTTTCATGCTACTTTAATTGAACAAAAAAATTTAAATTGCAGAAATAAATCACAAAGATGAGTAACTTAAGATACAATTAACAGTAAACAACATTAAGAAAAAATGAGAACAGATTTTGAGCGGAAATAATTAAAGAAAATATCATCAATGTAATGTCCACTTTTTGTGAGCCTTGTAACACTCTAAATAGTGCTGATACCAACTATTAAAGGGATGCAGCAATCAGAATGGCATGCAATTTGGTGAAGGCCCCTTGACACAGTCAACCACAAAATTTGTCATCATGTTGTTGTACACTGCTGAGCAATGGTACTTGCTGACTGCTTTTGGGATCTTTTTGCCTGAAGAATGATAAATTGGTCATCCACTGCAACTGTTTTCCTATGCGACCATCTCCAACCTTTTTAATAACTGTACCTTCAAGGTTGACAGAAAAAAAATTGTTCTGTCAACCTTGAAGGTACAGTTATTAAAAAGCACATGAAAAAAAATTGTTAGTTGTAAACTCTGTCCCTTCTCCAGCTTTCCAATCATTCTTCCTAGCATGAAGTCACCCAGGTCATTTCTTCAAGCAATATGTCCTGAAAGAACTCACTTGCATTGCAACAAATATTTTTAATTGCCTCTCTTTCATTCATTTTATTGTAATCTTAAACTGTACGCCAACAGCATACACTCTATATACATTGCATAATGACATTTCTACTGAATTGGATATTAATTATACTGATCACACAGGCACCCCTTTTCTGAAATTTAAGAGCTATCTACTCAAAATTTATGTTGCTTATGTTTCAGACATCAGTGTGTATTCAATAAAAGAAAATATAAACGTTTTTCAGTTTACTTGATAAATTACTCCATATTTACTACTCGACATAATCAATACAATTTGAGCTTGTTCTTAATATTTTCAAACCATTATATGTATAAATGATGTATGAGTATATGTACATGAATGTATGTATATGTATATAAATTAATATACATACATACATAAGATCAATAAGTTTCAGATTATGCATGAATGGATTACCCACTTTCAGAATTACCCATATGAACCAAAATAAAAATAAGATACATTAAGCAAATTTTAAAAAAATATTTTTCACATTGAATATTTACCAGCTTACTATCCTAAAGTTGTTGTAAGGAGTTTTAATATCTATTGCATACATTACCTACTAGAAGGAATTTTCAAAACTAGTGGGCCATGTTTTGCAAAAGAAAAAACTGGCAAACAAGCAATTTGAAGATAGAAGCACTGCTTCTTTCTTTCATAATCCAACAATGGTTAAAATTAGAACCAGGACATTTTGCTCCAAACAGTGATCCCCTACCACCAGTACATAAAGTACACTTAAAACATAATTTGAAAAGAATGTTTATTCCCTAAATTAAAGAAACTCTCTGATTGAGCATTTAGCTAATTCAGCTTTTATATCTATTGCTTATGAGTTCTGCAATAGTTAAATTCAGCATTTAGGAAAAAAATTTTCCAAAATTCTGAATTGTTAATTAAATAAAATAGGAAAAATCTAATGTTTTAATAAAATCAAAATAGTTGTCAAGAAAATTTCAAAATAAAACTAATGGTTTTCTAATCATTTAAAATTTTCTATGAAGCTTCAAACATAAAGTTAGATTTCACATTAAATCATTAAACAAAGATTAAAGAAGCTCCTGTATTTCATAAAAATTACTAAAACCGTTACTTATTACAATTCAAGGATCTAAACACAGAATATCTTAATATCAGGAAATACAGCAATATTTAATATTTAGTAGCATAGAAATTCTACTTTGAAGAATGTTTCAGTGTCCTTACTCTTTTTCCCAATGTTTTCTCAAAAGTATTTAATTAAATTAAGCTCAAGGACCAAAAACTTAATTTTCTTGGTTGTAAATCAACTTTTTACAATTTTGGGGATATGCTTAGGATCACAGTGAGTAAGACCACAATAAAACATCTAGGAGTCTCTAGAATGTGTGCATAGTTCTGTACAAAAAAAGCCCTCCTGGTGAAAAATAGAAAAAAACTGATTAAAATTTGGAAGAGGCATGAACAATGGATAATAAAAATTGGAAATCCTTTAGAGCGATGAATACAAATTTAGTTTATTTTTAAATGGCAACTGTTTTATAATCATTGCTCAAATAACACTAATGTCAATTTTCAACATCCAACAGTGAGGCATAAAATAGATATATAATGATAACAAAAACATTTAGATCACATGCAGCCTTATGCTTGTACTCAGCAGGATAATGCTTCTACAAAGACATCCAAAATGGTGAAAAATTGATTTAAGGGTAAAAAATATTAATTTCGAACTAGCAGAGTCAATTACTAAAAACTAAGGTTAGTGATATAAGAGCTCCCATGTGGCCAAGGCCTATAGTGGCCATATCTGTTTTCTTGACTAGCTGGGTTGCAAAGCATATGTCTCAGTAAATGGTCAGCAAAATTCAAAACCCCTCCAGTATTTATTTATAAGCATGTTTGACGCCGGGTTTATCGACCCACTGAAGTTTTCTTCGGTGGGAAGGCTGACTAATCCTTTCCCCGCCAAAGTATCCAACCTGTGCCTTGGAAGTGTTAAAACTATGCCACCGGGCTTCAAAAGTCAATTATCTGAAGCTGAACCAATTAAACACCTTTAAAAACACATTGGCAAAAAAATGGAAGCATTTTTCAAAGGTAGAATTCTTGCAAAAATTCCTAGAACCAGTTTAGAAACCCTTGCTAATTTAAAATCCAAATGATGAGCACTATTCTTCCAAATAAAATTGTATGCAACTAAATATTAAGTATCTCATTATAATTTCAATACAAGTTGAGAAAAGAGAATTGTACAAAAATGTCTTACTTTTTAAAATAACACTTGATATTTTTTAATCAGTAATTTTTACACATAACAGTTGTTGTGTGTCATGCAAGATGAGTAAAGCTACAAACTACTCCTTTAAAAGATTAAGAAATTTTGCTTACAAAAGAGTTAACACAAAAACATGTATCATTTCCAAACTTGTGTACTAATACTGTATGCATATAATTTCTTATGTTACAAAAGAATTTTTTTTTTGTAACAAAAGAATTTGTTGTTATTATTAAATTAACACATACCAATATAATAAACCATATCACCCTGAAAACTTCTTTTACATTTCATAAAATGTGCTTGCAGAATACATTTGTGACATGTAAACATCACCTTCTTCATCTACAGTATCAACATCAATTTGTACATCCTCTTTTTTGGGTTCAATGAGATGTGTCCTAAAAAGATTAAAAAAATAATTTACAAGAGTAAAGGAGTACACATATTTACAAGGAGGTTTTAATGGTCGGGTCTGAAATTAGAAGCTGAAAAATATTTTAAATCTTATTTGCAATGTATATAAAAATGAATATTACTTAGTAATATTAAAATGATTATCTTGTGTATGAGCAAAATAAAATAATTTGCTTCACTAGAAAACTACATAAATTCGAAAACTATGTATAAATATTTAAGACCAAAAAAAAGCTGAATATTCTTGCCAAAAAATTTCATTGGCATGAAACAAATAAAAATTAATTTCCCTTGTATCTGTGGACTCAATACAATGAAAATTAACTTTTATTTTGTTAATGTTGGCAAATTAATTTTCATTGTATTGTGTGTTTCGTAGAAATCCATAATCTGTTTAATTAGTTAACATTATTTCTTCGAATTGAAATTTCAGAATAGAATTCCCCCTTTATAACTTCATTTTCAGTGTTTCTTAGAATAATTGCAAAACTTAATATTTTTCATTGTTATTATTATTCAGTGCAGCAATACTTTAAATGTGAACTAATATGCTTTCCTAAATGTATGTTTTTCTAGCAAAATAATCACACAAAAATTTTAATAAACATAGTTTCTTAGTTTCATTTATCTATTAAATTTTGGAAATTCATTACCAGTTCACAAGTGAAGAAACATTTGTTGTTTCTCAGCAAGAATAAATATAATTTTGAAAAATACTAAAAAAACATTTTTAGAATAAAAGCCCTCAAACATCCCCCCTCCTTAAAAAATGTAATTTCACGATTATCAAATAAAAGATTTTTTTTTTTTTCCAAATCTTCTCATAGATCTGGGCCTTTGACACTAGCAGAAACTAGTTTTATAATAAACACAAAGTATTTAAATCATTGTTGATTACAACACAGTTAATTAATAAAACTGTCAAGGAGTAAATGTAAAATAAATTTATTCAAAATTCCAAAACCATAAGGGCAAATGGAATGGATGTTACACGATTTTAACAAAATGATTAAGTAAAACAAAAAAGTTTTAGGTATTTATAGTAATAGAAATAATATTAATAGAAAAGCATACAACTATTTCATTCGGTAAAATAAAAACTTGATAATGAGTAATGAATTAATTAAAAGAATCCAATGTGAATATAAAATTTAAGATTAAACTAGATAACATTTTTAAGTTAAACAATAAAGGTATAGTAGAAAAAATAAGATTCTTTTTATAAGTGTTATCATTCTTTTAAAGAGTGAAAACACGAATATATATATATATAAATAAGTGGGCAAAAAAATAAATTTTAATAGATAAAAAATGGGCAGAATAATAATAAAAAAGCTTTATAATTTTTGTTCAACAATCCACTTTAAAATTGAAAAAGAATCCAGTTGAATTTTATCTTCAACAACTTCAAGGACTTTTATTTTTTAATTTTAAAACTAAATTTAATTGATGCTTTTTAATATAATTTCTAATAATAAAATATGCAAATTAAATATTAAAGATAAGCATATGAAATATTTTTGTATAATAAATGGAAATAAAATAAATGATTTTTTAAATATATAAAGGTAAAGTACAATAGCAATTACTTTGAATTAAAATTTAAAAAAATAAAAGTAATAAAAATTATTAAAGTCTGTAATTAAATTGGTTGAATTTCTTGATAAATTTTAGTAAGAAATTAATATGTTTGAAAATAAAGAAAATATCAATCAACAGTTTTATTCATCTTATAATTATTACAATTTGTAGATACCAATTACATTTTAATTATCATAATATTTAAATGTTTAAAGATGCAAGGAGCATAGGAATAACTTACACAGGAATACTTTGAATTTGTTGCTCAGTATGTGGAGCATAACTTTTTAAACCCATGCATTGTTTTTTGAAATTTTTTGGTACACCACATAACTAGAGAAAAAAACACAAATGTATATATTGACTAATTCAACTATTGAAAACACACATCAATATATTATACAATTTATATCTTCCAAATTAAAATCACACTTTTTTTTAAAAATCAGTTAATGAATATTTTTGCATCAAAATAGCAAAGAATTTTTAAAATAGTTTTGAAATACATACTTTTGTGTACTCATGAGGTATACTTACAAGATCAATTAATTGACTTTTTGTTCTATTAATTAGAGTAAATTTATATTTTTTATAACAAGTCTGAGATGCACTTGAAATAATTTGAAAGTATTAATTATTATATTAATGATAATGCTATTATTTTGATTATCTATAACTATTCATGATTAAATATATAATAATTTATATTATATATAACTAATCATGGTTAAATATAATTTATTATATTTAACCACAACTGATTCAATATTTATTAATGATAATGCTATTATTTTGATTAATTATAACTATTCATGATTTATAAACACATAAAAACAATAATATATGAAACATAAATAAATGTATTAAATATTATGCATGTAAAAACATACACAAAAAAATTCCTATAGGATATCAATTTAGAGCCTCTTGAAATTTCAGAAATTATAAATGTTTTTTTGGAACTACTTTGATATACCCTCCCCAAATCGGAAATTTGGCGACTTTTTTTTCTCGCTAAGCAAAATACTTATTTTTGGCGCCTTTTTTTCTCGCCAAGATGGATTCTCGCTAAATACAAATAATTAACACATAAAAAACATTTAAAAAAACTCAAAAAGTGGTACAAAATACAAGAAAATACTAAATTTGACAACAGAAAAAACCTCAAAGCTGAAAAAACCTAAATTAGTAACACCAAAATAAGAAACAGCAACCCTAAAAAGTCTGTAGGGAGTGCCAAATTTGGCACGTAATTTTGGGGGGGGGGGGTATATCAAAGTTGTTCCGTTTTTTTAAGACATGAAGAATTATATGCATGTAAAGATTCAAATAAATCTAAAATCAAAATTATAATAATGAAAATTTATTAAAAAATAAAAATTTTTAATATGTCTTGAGAGATATTTATATATAGCAATAATCTAAAGAGAGCAATAATAAGGTTATGAATACATATAATTTTGGTACCAGTATAGCTTAGTCAGAAAGTTGTACATTTTTAATTATATCCTTAAGAAATATTTAGAACAAATCAATATTTATACACCTTTTAAAAATATGTTTTAAAAATTGCATGCAAATAAACAGAAATGCATAACTGAAAAATAAACACAAATTCCAAAATTATGATATTTTTTCCCAAAATCCAAGAATATTTCTCAAGCTACACACCATTATACTCCCCAGCATCAGGAATAACTTTTTGAAATACTGAAACTTATTTAAAAACTTTCACTAAAATATAATTCAACAGACGTTAAAATCACATCATTATATTTAAAAAAAGATTGCCACAGGTGATATCAGAAGAAAAATTCATCCCTGATAGTCATAATTAGCATTAAAAATATAAATTTTAACACAAGATGAATAAAGACACTTTGTTTAGAAAGATTGAAATAAATGTTTGCAATACTGATTTCAGCAATTGAAATAATTATTTTCAAAATAATAAATTAATTTTAAAATGATAAATTAATTTTAAAATGAGAGGTCATTAAAACCATAAATTGTGTAATTAAAACTATCATTATTGAATATAATAAAAGTAAGTCTCTGATGAAGTAAAATAAAAAATTGTTAAAATTTTCATTTGTTTTTAATATTTCATAATTTGAATATTTTAATATATACATGGAATATATATATAACTTTAATTTATCAAAAATCTTAATTTTATTAATTCATTAATAATAAAAGTAAAAAAACAGTTTATTCAAAAAATATTTTTTTACAAAATATGTTCACTATATTTTTAAGGTATCTTTAAAAAACTAATGTAGTAATAACAATCAAAGGAAATGTTGGTTTTATGTTTCAATTTTCTTGTAAAAAGAAAAGATAACTACAATCATAAATTATCCTCAATTTCATCATTTGGGTGAACATATGTTCACTCCTTGAGGAATGATTTCATGGAGGGACAATGCATACAGGAATTTTAAGATGGAATATCTTTTAATGATCGCTCAGCGGCGCTCTGCAGCAGCTATATTTGAACTAAATAAAGTTTTAAAGTTTTGCTTTTCAAAATTGTTTATATTTTGTATGATTTTTGTATTCTATTCATTATAAATAGTAGGGGAGGGAGAAAATATAAACAAACACAGAAACTTTTAAACTTTAACAGAAACTTAAAAACTTTTAAACTTTACACATTTGTATTTCTAAAAACAAATTGGAATACTTTTGCATTTTGTTTATTTATTTACACTGATGTGAGGTCTTCTTCCGTTTAAACATCAGTTCTTCTAATTTACATTGTTTTCAGATCATGTTTTGAACTTCCTTACTTAATTAGGAAAGCTTTGGTTCCAATTTAGAGTGTTTTATTTATTATGTGAGTATCCTTCATTTATTTATTCACCAAAAGAAATTTATAACTGATATTCTCACATAAATATACTCACTTGATACATAAATCAATGACATACATAAAAAGTGATGATTTATTTTCTAAAATGATTGAAAAAAGTATTTCTAACAATTTAGGCACACAAACAGAACACATTTAGTCCTAGTGTTTCTAATTTGCTTCAAAAATTAAAAAAAAAATGTACTTCAAAATTTTCCATACTCAGTTTTTAAATATGTTATTTTTTCTTGTAAGGATTGTATCATTTCTCAAATAGTTAAAGATTGATAATAATTTATTAAGTATATGTTATATATTTATAATTTCCAATATTTTGAATAGCACTTTTGAAGTTATTTATCAATGTAAGAATTTCCATTTAAAATAAAAGAAACATATTTAAATGCTAGTGTTAATGTATGATATTTAATGTGGTACAAAACATTTCTGCATCAAGATTTTTTTTTCTTGACCTCACGCACACAAGAGCTCATTCCTCTTGTAAAATACTTCTGATTTGCTGCCATTCTCTTAAAAAAGATGCACCACCCCAAAATTATTAAAAATAATGAGTTTTAATTTTTTCCATGTAAATAATTCAACTATTCTGTGCCTTTCAAATACCTAGATTTTAATTTCTCATTTTTTAAAAAATAAATTGAATTGCTTATCAGCATAATAATTTTATAAAGAATGTTTTCTTCCATTTCATATTTTGTTAATTTTTTTATTAAATACATCAGTTTACTTAACTGAACGAATTCAATTCAAAATGATTGCAAAAAAATGTATGGATAAAATTTCCTTTAATTATAATTAATGAAGCTGAAAAATGAAGTATTCTTTTAATTCAAGTTTTTTTTTTTATTTTATTAATTACAATTAATGTAAAATTCTAGTTAATTCACCACCTGGAACACCAGAATGATTTATACTCTTCCAGAAGATTTCCAAAATATCATGAAGAATTGATAGATATGAATGCAAAACAAAATAAAAAGCATAATTTCAGATGTAAAAACAAATAGTTTTTATTTAGATATAAATTTTGCATCAAAAGTAAAATTGTAACAATATTTAAAATATTATTATTATTAGAAATTTTTATTATGTACAATTATAAAATCTTATTCGAAATTATATTACAATATCTTAATATGCAAATCAATAATTTTAATTTATATTAAAAAACTCAATCTTATTTTATTTCCCTTATTTAGTATTATTTATGTATAATAATAGTTATAAAATATAAATTATTATAAAAAGAAATAAATTATAACTCACCTGGTCTATAGGTAATTTGTTAGGCTCTGAAATAATAAAAAGATTCTTAATTATGTGAAAAGTAATTTTCTAAAAATATTTTCTTTAACACAAAGACACTTTATAAATGATGACTAAAGTAAAATATCTAAATAATGACATTTTTAGATTATAACAGACAATTTATGGTTATCAATGAAACTATTATACATAATTCCCTTTAAAATTGTGCAAAATTATCTTTCCAACATCTCAATGCAAAGAACGATCTAGAATTATTTAAATCGTGTTTCTTTCTTTATTTTTAAATGAATTAAAGTATGTTCCAGTTTAAGGACATGATCATTAATAATATAATTATTTGTTTCATTTTAATTAAAATTTAAACTAAAACTAATGATTTGAATCATATTTGAGTAGACAAATAAGATATCGTTCAGATGCTGAACAGTTACCTGTAACAAATATAACAAAATTTTGTCAACTACATTAAAAAACTTCAATTTCAAATTGCTGACATTCTTTTACAAGTAAATTTACTAAATATTTCAAATAAAGAAGCAATCATATTTTACAGAAAGAAAAAATATTTTTAAAAGCAAATTGGAATACTTTTTTTTTTCCATTTAATATATTTAAGTTTATTAAAATAAAAATTTAATATTTTTCTTTTTATAAAAGTAAAATTTAAGGTTTAGTTACTAAAAAAGTAAAATATGAGAGGCATTTTCATTATTTTAAGTTTCCAATCAAATAATATTAAAGACAATTTTGAACAAAAACTTATGAATACCTTATGCAAACAAACAAGTAAATAAGTAACAAATGAGTAAAAAAAGAATTAAAAAAGATAATTATATTTAAGTTCTTACTACTCCTTTTTCTTGAATTTGCTTGGCCAGGTCTTCTTTTGGACTCTGAAAAAGTAAAATGAAAATTTCAGATAAAGAAATTCATTAGAATAAAATTTCATTCATTATCAAAACAGGAGAGCTAACTCTGAACAAACGTAAATTAAAAACTATATTAATTAAATTATTTAACATAAAACATAACTCTTCAAAGAAATGTTATTCTACATATTTTTACATGTAAACCAAAACTTAAAATACAGTTATGTAAGACAATTTCCAAAAACTTTTTTCTTAAATAGAATTTAAAAAACCAATTGCATATGAAAATGAAAACAAATTTCCATGGAGTTTAAATAAAATTATAACTGATAGATTTAAATTAATGCTGTTAAAAAAGACTAAGCATAAACCATTAAAATTAAAATAGAGAATTAATGTATGATGGTACATTTGGTACATTACACATGTCATACAATGGAGAACAATGAGACAAAAATAAATGCTTGTATGTAAATCGAGCATTTCTTATTCCAAGGCATGTAAGTTTAACATCAGTTCTTTGCATGGGAAGAATTAGAACTGGAAGAATGTGAGACTATATATAATTTGTTGTTTGTCTGCAATCCCAAGCAGTTGTTGTTGTTAGCAAATCCTAAGACTTTTGCCCCAGTAGGAGAAAATAAAATATTTGATAATATGTTTAATGTCAAACATATTAATGCTTTGTGTAAAAAGTCAGTGGCATTTTTAGAAGCATTATCTGCAAGATGAAGATTATAGTTGTAAATTGTATTTCCAACAACAATACTACAACCAACATGACCACTTGATTTTGAATCATCAGTAAAAACAGGAATGTAGGAGGAATACTAAAAATAAATGCATGATAATATTTGTTGCAAAATAAGGAGTTGTAAGGCTGATTTACTGGATCTAGCAAAAGGATTGATTAATTACATCGGCAATAGAGATTTTCCAAAGGGAAGATTTCAGAGTATCTGTAATTTGGAGTTGTACATAAGGGAACTCAGATGAAGACTGAAATGAATTTGTATGCTCATAAAATTATAGTATATAACATGGTCATGCATTATATATCCTTCTCAGGAAAGAGCAGACAATTATAGATCTCAAAGGGTGTTGTGATGCAGATAACACTTTAATTATGAATATAATAATTCAGAGATAGTTGCTTCAGCTAGAAACTCAGAAATATTTTATTTACAAAAAAAATTCCTTTAATGATTAAAATGATGTTTCATTATTTCTAAGTTTAATCAAGTGTATTACATAGATTACAACCTAAAAATACAATTAAGATACATTAAAAACATCAAACAAGTAAATACATATAAAAGTTTAATATGTAAAGAAGAAATACATTTTTAAAAGTTACAAATGTTTATTTCAGTAAAACAAATAGGAAATAGTTTAGTCAAATAGCATAGAAAAGTAGCATAGGATAGTCAAATAGCATAGAAAAGTTTACTCACTGGTTTTTCTAGAACTTGATGGGAAAATCAAATCATCATTTTCATAATCACCATTATCACTTTCATCATTTATCGAATGTAATCTATATGAAAAAAATCAAGAATATACAATTTTTAACAAGTGAATGGATTTGATTTTAGTATTAATAGTCAATACTGAAAATAGAAATCATACTTTTACCTAAACAAACATAAATGCATAGTTCAATTTAATAAATATATTGCTTTTAAACACTATTCAAGAAAATTTTCAAAGGAAAGCTAAAATGTTAACTATTAGCCTTACACACAACTAAAACAGTTTATACAATATAACATTGTATTCAATATGAAGAAAATAAATATGAATCTATATAGTAATTTAAAATAACAAAACAAATGTTTTGATAACAATGATTAAGAGTTAAGAATCTCTTGGCTGAAATTTAAAATAAATCATAACCATGATTACAAACAGAAACTACAAATTAACATGATCATAATGAAATTAACAAGTTAAATTCTCAAAAAATTTAAAAATTCATAATTTTAAATAATAAACATAGTATGGTTCTATACAATATAGCAATTTATAACGAAATAATAATACATTAAAAGTAGAAACACTAACTCAAGATTATCATATTTACCCACTTTATATATATTTACAGTAAATGATGTAAATATTAAATTTTCTTTTTATATCACATAATTATTATTTTAATTAAATAACAAATAATTTTGAGAAACATTTTTACAACAAATGAATCTAATAAAAAAAATTATTATTGGTAAAAAGTTGTCATATAAGATTTTTCTCTTTCCCTGCAATTTTTAATTGACTGTGCTTTTTATTTTTTCTTTCTCCACCTCCAGTTAAAAATTTTGTAATAACTTTTTCTTGTCTCCTCTTGTCACATTGAACTACCATCTTTTTCTTTCAGTTAGGTTAGTCTCAATTTCCTAATTGGAGTTAAATAAAAATGATAATTTTTAAACTTTTACACTTAGATTCTGATGGTCAAGCTATAAAAAACAAATGCTTAATAATTGTGAACTTCAAAAACGCCTTAGTTTAAATTATTTTTAATTAAACTAGTATTTATTTAATTAAACTTATTTAAATAATTCTACAAGATCATAAAAAGCCATGCATATTTTTTCAGGATGTGATTTGAAGGTTTGTCACTCAATTTTCATCTTTTTTGCAAACAAAAGCTAGTTAGACTGGACCTAGTTTAAAGTGAATTCCAAACTGCAGCTAAAAACATTTAAGCCCAAGGAGGAATTTGAACCAATAAACTATTGAATTGAATTGAAAGCCAAAGCACCTACTACTTGGTTGCAAATTTGATTTATTATAAGGTGTGAAATTTACTATAAAATTTGTTTAATTTAAAAAATTTAAATGATTCATCACAATAAAAACTTTTGTTTTCTTTGATTAAAACTTAGATATTCTTCTCTTCTTTATTAGCACTATAGGCCAGGGTGAGCTTTAGCCTGCTGCACAGTGATCTTCCAGACAGCTTTATCCTTAACTTTAATTTTTTAGTTTAAGTTCTTTAAAGTTTTAAGGTCGTTCAAAACATCATTATGCCACATTTTCCTTTGGTCTTCTTCTTGGGCTATTGTACATAGACTTCCAATGCAAAAGCTTAACCACTCAATTAACTGGTGGGCCCAGGCCATGAGAGTCTCTGTGCTTTAATGAAATTTATTATATTTTTATAATTGATAAGAGAATTTTCAATTCCTCATCAATTCTATTTCTCCAACAATTATTATTTAACTGTAATGGACCGAAAAATTTTCTAATTATTTTCTGTTCAAAATAGTATGTTATTTATATTTGTTAAATTTCATAACCATGAGTCAAAACAGGATGAATAATAGTTTTGTACCTTTTTAGTTTAATTACCCTCAGGATCAATTTATTTTTTAATAGATACTGCTAAGAAAAATAATTACAGTTCTCTTTCAAGATTCTGCACTTGATTTCTTCTGAAATAGCATTTGGAAAAAGTTATAATACTCAAATATATAAAATTATCAACATTTTTGTGAATTTAAAGTTATCAACTATCAGATAATTACTACAAATGTACAAATGCCTCAATAAATTTAGGTTTTTCCATGTATTTTATTTTTTGTTCATTAAGTAAAAGATTAGCTATGACTGCTACTTCTATTAATGTTTTTGTTTTAGTTAACAATTTTACTTCTACTCAGCATTACTATGTCATCAGCAAAAGCCCATATTTGAGTTATTTTACTAGCAATAAGCCTTCTTAGATACAATTTTCTAATAACATATTTAAATATTTAATTAAAAAGTAAAGGTTAAAATGCATTTTCCTGTCAGACACCAGAACTGATATCAAAATTTTCTGAAAAATCATTCTGGATTAGAATGGTGACTTTAGAATCCCTTAAAATAATTTGACTTAGTTTAACTAATTTTATTGATATCATTAGCTCAGCTAAAATCGCAATCATTTTAGATCAATACACCTCATCAAAAGCCTGTTTAAAATCCACAAAATGAACATACAGATTGATACAATATTCCTAAAACTTCTTAACAATGTTTTAAACTGTATGAATTTGGTTGACAGTAGAGCAGCTAGCAGCAAAACCTCCTTTGATATTCTCTTAGAATCTGTTCTGCAATTTATAAAAACTTCCTGCATATTCTGTAAGTCACATTTAATGTGATACTTCTATAAATGTTACAGTTTAGCTTGTCACCTTTTTTATAAAATAATGACAATGATTCCCAAGTTCATTCTCTTGTCATTGCTTCTCATTCCCAGATATGGGTGATTAATTTGTGGATTTTATGCTATAGCCTAGCTCCTGCGTGTATTCTTACTCTAATTTGATACTGAAAATTGTTGATCCATAAAAAGAAATTCTGCATGAAAATTCTAAAAAACATTTTCTTCAGGAATAATTTTAGGCTTCTTTTATTGCTGGTTGCACATCAAACCTCTAACTGAAAACCTAAAAATCATTCACATTGTTTGTATTCTACTTTAAATATTTATGAAATGATATGATTGATACATATAGTAGGAATTTGTTTTCACAAACTCATATAGACCAGCAATTTTTAATTTTAAGACAAATAAATCTTAAAATGAAAAATTTGTAAAAAAATAAGTACTTGAACATAAAACTAACAGTGTATGAAATTGCTTTCTTTATAAATAAAATACTATTTAAAAAACATTTAATATGAACAATATAAGAAAAATCCACATTTAAACACAATTCTTGCTTTCATTTCAGTCATTTAATAACATAGAACAATAATATATTTTTTGTTTCAAAATTACACTTATGAAAATATATTTTTCTTCTTTCTTTCAATGTAGAAAAGCATTTTACTGTTGTTTTTCTCAATAAAAGAACTTTACACGTGTTAGTCTTCCAGCTACTTATTTTGCAGATGATCATAGTAGGTTATTTATATATATATATATATAGATATAGATATATATAATATATGAAAGTTATTTTCCATTCGCCTTATTATACTTCTAAATCATTTAATTATCTGATACCTCTTGAGAACAAAATAAATCTGAATCCAAAATCCAAATTCAAGTATCCAAAATAAAATTTCAGGGCTTTTTGAATGTTTGACAGCCGAGAGTTCATTCTTTTAAAATTTATGTTGATAAGTAACTCATATTCATTCAGGTGAAATGCTCTCTGCTTTCTTTAGTTATATCATTTCTTTAATAAAGTTTGCTCATCAAAATAGCAATGTAGAATTCTTTCTTTCAATGTAGAAAAGCATTTTGCTGCTGTTTTTTGCAATAATATTACTGCAATATCATTCCAAGCACAGATTGACAAGTACAACCATTTCATAGTATGATTTTAAGCTATGATCAGTCTTAGCAAAACATGACATTTTCACTTGGAGATATTTATTATATTTTGATGCATTAGCTGTAAGACAAAAAGTAAACTAAAAGGGAGAAATTTCCTCAAATCGTAAAAAAAAAAAAAAAAAAAAAAAAAAAAAAAAAAAAAAAAACCACCACGATTTCAATATCAACAGAGCAGTTAGTTATCCTCAATTCAAAGGATTTACAATTCTCCAATAAAAACGTAAGTCGTAAGTACGTAAATCGTAAACGTAAGTAATGAAAAATGAATACAAACAAGATATATTTCTTTATAAATTCAACATATCATGATTCACCATAGATTATTGACAAAACTATGTCTTTTGGAACATAAAGTCCTAAGTTCAATTTGTATGCCAACTTTGTATGCCCAATTAAAGAACATGTCATTTGAATTTTCAAAAATTCTTTCTTCATAGCATGTGAACATAGAATACAATTTATGAAAATTTTAATATTGAAAAAATATATATATTTCATTTGTTAGCATACTCATTCTATAATGTATTTATTAATTAGAATTGTGTTGAATTTGATAAATTTTTAAGAATATTGATTTTTAATAAAAATTATTATAAGATAGTTTCTATGCTAAATTATTTTCTTCAGCATTTATATGTAAAAAGCAATATTCATATCACACTTCACTTATCATGTAGAATTCGACAGGACACATTTTAAGATCTTGCTGATATTTTTTTTTTTTTTCCCAGTTTGAATACAAATTTTCAGTTTCCTTAAATTTTATTCTCCTGATTCAAATTTTAATCTATCATAACTAATGAATAAAAAGAGACCATAAAATGAGTATGCATATGAGTAAAATGCTGTTTTTTAGTTTGATTTTTAAATAATTCCTCAGGATTACTTTCAATAAATAGCTGTACAAATATTAAGAAATATGTAAGATAATATATAAAAGAAATAAAGAAAATAATTTTTAATAATCTAATCAAAAAATGAAATAATTCTTTAGTGTGCTTACAAAAAACTCTTCATTTAATTATCTTTTTGATTCTCTTAAGTTATTAATTACATACACAGTATCAGATAATTTTTTACTCTTAAACTAAAGTTATCATTTCTCATTCAAAAAGAAAAAATAACAATTTAAATAAAATTTAGTTTAATCGTATGGTACACATATGTTTTAGAAAATTAATTTAATTATATATTTACATCCACTAAGCAAATGGTTATAAATTAAACTTTAAAATAATCTTTTTTAAATGTTGCAATTAAAGTTAAAGTCAAAAAATTAAAATCTTAACACATTTTTACATACATAATAATAGTAACCTATATTTTATGGCAGTAGTTGCAAAATAAAATTTGCAAAAAAAATTAGAATTCACTAAATTTAATACACCATTACACTATTCAGTGAAACTTAACTATTTAAATAAAAATATCAAACATGATTTTTCGACTTTAAATACTATTCTAAATTCATAAATCCCAGGAAAATAATTACAAAAATATAATAATATAAAATAAATAAACTTATCTGATATTTAAAATGGGAGTATGTTTTAATAGATTATAGTAATAATGGAAACTCAATAAATTTTTTTATTTGAAATACTTTTTGAAAGAAAAAATCATTTTTGCAAAATACTGTCAATCAATCATCAAGATTATACTTTTTAAAAAATATTTATATCCAAATGAAAAGTTAATCAAGCAACAAATCGATCAACAAAATTTAAATTAACAAAAACAAAATTATCATAATATTTTATTAAAAAGTATAGTTTTTTTCTTTATAAAAAAGCAAAATATTTTAATAAGAACAATACAAAAAGCTTTTATACTAACTTTTTACTTGCTTTCCTACTGCTTGCACGGCCATTGCCAGTCATGCAATCTGACAAATGACTTGCCATACGAGTGGGGTCATATTTTCTGATGCCACATTTTGGACAAACAATGTTGGGCATTTTAATTTTACCTTTCACTAATCCAAATATATCTTCAGGCTTTTCCGCTGCAAAAATCAATTACATGAGAAATTTATTTTTGTAGTATATAAAATAAATAATAATAAAGAAAACAAGAGAAAATGGTTGAGATACTAAGTAACATCTTCTCTGACACCCTTAACTTGGAAATCCCATAATAAAAAATGTGTTGAGGTATTAGAAAGTATTACATGCTATAAGATTAATCAAACTGAAACATTCATTGTAATAATATTCAAAAGTTATTTATAAACTTTATCATAAAAGTTAGTTAGTTACAAAAAAATTATCTTATAAAATAAATGACAAGGAGAAAAAGTCAATTACAAAGATAGAGACTGGCAGCAATTTATCTTAACCAAAAGACACTTTGTGTATACTCAAAATGTGTGTGTAATGCACATTTGTTGAATCACGAGTTCCAAAACAATTAAATCAAGAGGTATGAAGAAAATGTTATTAGTTGCCACAAGACACATTTATTGTGAGTACTTAATCAATCCTCACTCAGTATGAGTAATCTGTTAAAGTATCTTTTTACAACATGTTGCCTAACATAATACAATTGGAACTTTGCATACAGATCAAAGTGCCTAGCATATATTTTTTTAGCATCTGTGTGCAAGGTAACATTCAATGCTAAATTGATGCAACTTTACAACTTGGTAACAGGCATTTTCCAGTATCTTGCTTAATTCTTAAGATAGGACAGTTAATTGCAGAGTTTACTGCTACAGGCAGAGCAAGTTTACTTGTCTTTTATGGTGTATATTCAATTTCATATATTATGGTGTATATTTAATTTCCTAATTTCAACACTTTGTTGATGACCATTAAGAACATTGCTGAAAATTTATGGGAGTGAAACAAGATTTACCAGGGCATTCTATATACAATAAATTTAAGACATAAAATAAAGCAAATACCATAGAAATTGTCAAAACAAAAAAGAAAATCATTTGATCACCTTGTTTGAATTAGTTGGAAAACATACATACATTTCATTTTGGATAAGTTACATTGTATTTAATATTAAGTTATATATTTTAAATTTCATCAATTTTCAGACAAGAAGCAATATTCAATAACTCAAAAACAATATATGTTTATAAGTTTTCATTATTTACATTATTACAACATTAAACATGTAAAGGCAAAAATCGTTCTATTCTCATTTCAACAGGATTATTTATTTTAAATAAGATGTAAAACATAGTGGTGAATTTTTTCTCAGTACAATTACAAGCCAATATAAATATTGTTGCCAAATATAAATATTGAAAATATTTCATTTTCACTAAATTACACCATTTATAAAATACATTGAGGTTAATCTTTCAAATTTAATGAAAAAAAAATTAATGCTCCAAGTCAGCCTTAATTATTATTTTAAAAATATTATATCTTTATTATTTTATAACTAATAAGCAGCTTTAATCAATAAATGTTAAAAGAAAACTCCTGACATTTTTTATAATGACTAAAACTATAAATAAGTTAATTTTATAATATCCAAATTAATTTCATGCTTTAATTTACATGTTTGTTGTTTATTTACAAATGATAGTTAACTATGTATATGTATTTAAATATACAGTCAAATCATATTACTGTTTTCAAGATGAAAAGAGCATTTATTTTAAATAATATTTCTATTAGCACATATTTAAATTCTATCAATATTATTGAATAAAGTTTTCAATAAAAATGATATGCAGTTTGATTTATTCAGAATGCTTTTATAAAAGATATAGATGTCTCAATATTATTTAGCTTTTATTTTTATAATTAGCTAATAAATATTTCGTTGAAAACTTTTCTTTTGTCTCGAATTTTTGGTGACAAAACAGAAAAACTTACTTAAAAATCTACATTTACCTTTTACCATTTACATAAATCTATTATTTACATTTTACCATTAAAGTGTGAAATTCATTGACTCAGGGAATAGCTAGGCATTTCATGAAATAAATAGACAAATCAGCTAAAGTACATAAAATTATTGAATTATGAAATTCAACTAGGTATTTAATAGAATAATCATTATTTGATCATTAAAATACAAACTACGGCACTATATCATAATTATTTAACCAAAAGTTTGTGGAACTAGTTCTATTGGCTTTTAGTCAGTTTTGAACCACTTATAACTGCTTTATAATGATGCGTGAGTGTTGTTCTGCTGCTTTTAGATGGCGTATTTATTTTTCATGTTAGCGCTTAAATTTTAAACTTTATTTTACAACTTGTTTTTAAGTAAGAACTTTAGCTGGAATTGGAGCCCAACCAATAAATAAGAAACATTTAATTCAAAGAAAATTTTAATCTCTATTAAATAAGTAGGGAACAAAGATAAACAATGCTGCATTTACTCATGAAAAATTAACTTTGATAACAGAAGTAAAAAGTGATAAAATAGCAAAGTAAAAAAGTAACATATGACTATTGGTTACTCTGGCATTGATATCCTTGAAGTTCAAGAAATAGAAAAGTTAACTGTAGCAGTAATAAATGTTTAGAAATATACTATACAAAAGATAAAATTGAACAGAAAGTCTAGTTTGTGTTTAAATAAAGTAAATATTGAGAAATAAAGACAATTGACTAAATAATGTTTGGAAATTCAAGCTACGAAAATAATATTGTTTGGTAAATCTTATTTTGAGGTATCTGTAGGTGTTACATTTCATATTACAGTGCCTGAAATTAAAGAGGAAGATATGCTAGATTCATTTTAGCTATTGTTATAGAAAATACTAGGGAAGAATTTTTCCAAGTAGGAACAAGATAAGATTGAATAAAATATATGTACTCTAGATCTTAATTCAGTATTAAGCGAGCAAAATCAGATTCAAGCAAGAATTAATTTCCATTGAAGAATTTAAAAATATTAGCACAACCCTTCAATCTGTTGCAACAGCTCAAAGCTGTAGCACTGGACAAAGATTAAAAAAGTGCTCCTATGAAATTAAAATAAAAAATTTATTCAAAAACATTAAGCAATGGAATTCAAAGTGTCTTCACAATAATCTTTGCTCTAATAATGAAAAATAAGATAAAGATATTTTGTGTAAAATTTAAATTACTATTCTCTTACATTTTTGCTTGAAAATGTTTACATAATGCTTCTATGAAACCACTTTTTATTCTCAGCATATACATATATATTGATAATATTTTAATATAACTATTTTTGCAACATATTCTTTATTTCCCTTTCTGTTTGACTAATGTTAGCAATGAGAAAAATAAAACATTGTATATCATCTACTTTTCCATATTATTTATCAATTAATCATCTGTAATAGGGATAAAATGTATTTATTGAAAGATTTTAGCTATTTGTGATCAATTTATTTCCAAAATAACTTTAAATTATTGATTTGTAATTTCAGCGGTCTATTATTAAGTATTTCATAAAATAATTAGTATGAAATTTTTCATTCATTATATATTTAACTGACTTAGCTAGTAGTTTTATGAAATACATAGATAATATAACTGAATTATACACTTTAACAGTAACATACAAATTATTTAACCTTAAATTTACAAATTATTTAACCTAATACAAATTATTTAACCTAAATACAATTATTTAACCTTAAATTTAAAAAAAATAATAATTTATTTAAAAATAAAACAAGCTATAAAACTTTTAAGCTTATGTTTCAAAGAGATGAACAGAATTATATCCCCTTTTAAAAAAATAATATTTCAATTCATTTCAAATATGAACAGATGATTTTTAAAAGTTAAACTTAAACAAAGATGAAAGAAGTATTCTTCTGTAGAATAACTATTATCAGTAATTTGAATAATAATACATGCACAAATAATACATGCAAAATTTGAATAATAATACATGCACAAATACATAAAATAAATATTGTCACAGTTTCAACTTTTACCAATGCATCAAATTTCAGACAAGAAAAAATGTTAAGAATAATAGCTAAAGCTACAATTCTTAATATTTATAGAAAACAACTAAAGCTTGAAAAAAAATTCATTTATTAAAATTTTTTAGTATTCTCTACTCAAAAAATATTATAATACTTTATGTAATAAATTAAATAAAGACAATCTTCATTCATTAGCTAAAGCTTAAAAAAGGGAAAGATTTTTTTTATTTATATTTATGCAAAAAACACTGAACAGTAAAATTTAAGGAATTAAATTTTAAACTTACTTTTAACGCTGTCCAAGTAGAAGGAAAGACATGAAAAATAAATTAAATTATATTAATAAACAAATTATGAATACAATAATTAACATAAATTTTTATAAATAATATTCAACTTTCTTTTCTCTTGTTTTATATAATTTATGTTATGTATCATATGTGCAATAAAATACTAAATATAATACAAAAGCTATAATTATCTTCAATATTTATAGATATTACTTTATTTTCATATGACATTTTCAGAAAAAACAAAACAATAAAATAACATTTAAAAATAAAATATAATATACATTTTTGTCTTATACCTTAATACATGATCTGAATTAGTTATTGATTATTTTTACATGGTACAAAAAGAAGAGTTGATGTGATTTTATATTTCTAACAAGATTGTAAGAAATATAAAATCTCATCAACTTAATTATTAATATTGCAAGTAAACAGCTAAAAAAACATAATTCTTGAAAGAAAAAAAGGGGGAAATAACCCATCAAATGAAAAAACAATTGCAAAAGTTCAAAATTTCTATCATTCCTCTGTTATAAATAATAAACATAAAAATAGAATATAACGATTCTTTTAAACAACATAATTAACAAAGCGATATAAAAGAGCCATATAATTGGTTCAAGTTCTGTCCTATAATTGGCTCAAAATTATTAATTCAAATTCTGTAGGTGTATTTTTAATAAATAAGATTTAAATCATAAATATAATAGAAAAAGTCTTAATTTAGTTAAAACACAGGAACAGTCTATTAAAAAATTATAAAAAATAGTGAAATTTAAAAATAATTTAATCTTTGTTTTCAAATTGCTTCAAAATGTCAATAAATTGTGTAAGTGACATTTAATAAATATTAAAAAATAAAATTAGAATCTTACATAATTTGAAGTTATTCTATGATAGAAAAGGAATTCAGAAAATAAAATGTACATAAATCTTTATGAAAACAAGTAAAATGAAATAAAAAAAAGTAATGATTTTTTAAATTGTCAAAAAATATTTGTCAAAACCACTTCTAGAAATTTCTATCTTAGTAACATAATATTAGTAATATAATATTTACAAAGTATAAATTCTGCAACATCGAAAAAAATGCCATCAAATTATAAAACTAAAGTGCTGTAAAAAATAAAATAAAATTTGAAACATTTTTATTTCCTTTTAATTTTTTAGTGTATTTGAAAGAAAAATATTTTTAAATACATTATGTAAAATTCTTATTTGTATTAACCAATGAAGGAATTCAAATAATTTAACAGTTATTTGCAATTGCAAAATTTTTTCAGCAACCTGGAATACTGACAAAAAAAATTACATCCAAAACAAACTTTCTCTAACTAGCAGATTACCTGTAAAATATATATTAAATCATTACCATATAATACTTCAGAATATATGAATGTAATTAAGCAAAAATGAATTGAAATTTAACAATCTATTTTTAAATTTAACTATCATATTTAAAGTTTCAAAATTCAAAGATTAAAAAAATATTATGAAAATGAATGAAAATTTCCTCTACATTTATTTCAAACCTTGTAAATAATCAGATAAATATTTAACATCTTTTTTGAGACGAATTTTGAAATTTTACTTTTGTGTGGTTCACTACAAATAATGAACAGCAGTTAAAAGATATTTATATTAAATGTTTGTGATAAAAACACATTTTTTTAATTGAGAGTTTCTTCCAATTTAACAGCATCTACAACAAATATGGCACAGTTTTTAAACTTAAAAAATGCTTTTTTTTTTTTTTTTTTTTTTTTTTTTTTTTTTTT